>JANRGW010015775.1:0-18444 GCA_024733675.1 Psilopsiagon aymara
CAGAACATGAGACTCAGAAAGTCCCTGGTCAGACTAAACATTACTGAGCAGCAACTGAAAACATTGGTGTTATCAGCAGTGTTCCCAGGCTGAAAGTCAAAAACACAGCACTGCACCAGCTACTGAGAAGGAGAAAAATGACTGCTAGTGCTGAACCCATGACAAAGTGGAAGCACTTTAATACATGAAGAAAAGCTGTGCATGGAAGCAAAAGCAAAATAAGGAATTTATTCACTCTTTCCCATCAGGAGGCAGTCGCAAATGTTCCTGCTTCCTCCTACTTTCCCTGAGCTTTTGTTACTATGCACAACACTATATGGTTTTGAATAACCCTTTGGTCAGTTCTGGTCATGTATTTCCTCTCACTATTTGTGCAGCCACAGCTTATTCACTGCTGGGGGCAGAGTGGGGAAAAGAGAATTCCTATATTTTCTGCAAACTCTCCTCAGAAGCAGCCAAAACACTGGTGTGTTATCAGTACTGCTTTGATTGCAAATTCAAAACACAGCATCATACAGGCTATGAAGAGAATTAACTCCATTCCAGATGAACCTTCTACCATATATATATACGTATAATGATACAGATAGAGAAGTAGACACAGGCACGACAAATTTGCTCAAGGCTTTTCTGCCATTCTGCAGCTAGCCACTCTGACTATAAATATTAATAATTTTCCAATATCTATCATTCAGAAAACAAATTTATATTCCAGTAAAGTGATTTTTCTTTTTTTTTTTTTTTAATGTGGGGAATGAGTTTTCCTGATGCTTTTGCTGCCACTAGATCGTGCCAGCCTGTGTTGCTCCAAGTTTTCTGGTTTCATTACAAAAGTTGTGTAGAGTGCAATTAGTTAAATAAGTGGTCAGTACTAATTATTGAACAGAGTATTAGATTTGCACAATTCTTTAAACTTCAAATAATAAATTTTATTTATTATTCCCACTTTAAAGTGCTCTTGAACTTCGAAACGTATTATTATTTGACAAATGAGGATAAGAGCCAGTTTATAATGAAATAAATAATTAAATAAAATCAATAAATCTTGAATTGCTGTGATAGTGTAAACCAAGTCTTCCCACCAATCAATGAATTGGAAATCCTATTCCATACACATTACTTTGGAAGCAGTCAAATTTCTGTAGATATTTGAAGTTCATCAGGCTTAGGGGAGCAGATATGGAGGGATGGCAATAGGTGCTGTTGGCAGGTCAAGGAGCATCAGGCAATGGCAGGAGATCAAGCCAGGACTTAGATCAAGAAGAAATACAAATGTCAAGTATGACATGCCACTGTATCATTGCTGAGGCAGGCACGGAAGGCCCCAAGCTGGAGTATAATGATGTCCTAGACGATAGTTGATGGGTAGATGACCCCAGGACTGTCTAGGCAGGAAGAAAAAGGGCTGACAGTGCCGTCAAGGTCCTGACATAAAAATTCGAAGTCAACATTTTAGAATATTTTTGAATGTGTAACCTGATTTCCAATAAAAGAGGAAAAAACCCCAACATTTTAAAATATTGCATGAATGAAATCAACAATACTTTTTCCAAGTAACTATTGGATAATATTTCTTTGCTGCTTGTCAAAAAATACATACAGTAATTCTTGCCATTGTTAAATATTTTTCTGTACATGTTAAACCCTTTAGTTGATATAAACCCCTTAATATACAAGTATATTTTAGAAATGAAATTATCTGACAACTTCCAATGTGTATTACCTTGTCATCTTAAATAGCTTTTCCTTCAGCATTGTGCTTTACAACGAACTCTGAAAAATCAGTACTTACTCTCTTCAATAATTTAATCCATTGCATCAAGACTTAATATTTTTATAAAATATATTGATTTAAATATAAGGAAAAATGTTAGCAAGACAACTATTAACTCAGGAAGTATTGATCATTTTTTATCTCTAACATGTCTTATGACAGTGTTTACATATTTAGCTATTTTGAAGGGGGCAGGGGAATAAGATGTGGTTGCGTATTCTGAAAGACTCACAAGGGATATGAAAGATAATATCGTCAGATGTACAGCAAGAAATTTTCCATAGGACACAATAAGCCTCTATTTCTTTTAACTCTTTCCAGGTGTGACTGATGTAAATTAAGCTTTGACCATGGAGGTGAAAAATCATGAATGATGTGTGGGAATTTTATCAAGAGCTGAAGTTGAAGTGCTAAAGTATTGATTTTCTTCAAAGCTTCCTGAAACATTTGTATTAATCTGTGACTGTTCTGGAGGATTTAGCATAAGCTGAAGATAAACAAGTCGCAATATGTTTAGATTTAAGCATAACCAAATCGATCAAAAATTTTTATAGCTAACATTTTCAGAAATTGATGCAGTCTGACCAAAGATGGCTGAACATAGGTATGTATTATAACTTCCCATTCTGTGCTAGGAAAAAAGAAAAGCTAAACAAAAACCTTGAAAAACATTCACTAACAATAAAATAGCTTTTGTACTACTACTGAGCAGTAATATTTGAGACCCTTCAATACTTCTCTGGATCTGAACCTATGCATCTAACTCCAGCCTCAGGAAGACTTAATTAAATTATTATTATTTTTTAAAGTAAGCAAAGAGACCATGGAGGTGAACATGAAAACAGTATGAAACTTGTTCTGCACACATATCTCTATCCGTGAAAGTAAATGTAGTAAAATTGAATATCCAATGCCTTAAATCCACGTAAACTGGTTTGTAAATTTACTTTTGTGTACATGACAGTATAAAAATGAGATAAAAAACCTGAATACAACATTAATGCCAGAGCAGCAGTTTAACATGATGTGGCCCAAAGGGCTTTTATATTCTGCATTTCCACAAGGAATGAAAAGTGTTATGTAAGTAATTATTTAAAGCATTAGTTTACAGTTCCGTAACACTTTCCAATACTTTTTTGCAAGGGAAAATATCTGAGATTTAGTTAATCTTTCCCCATCAAAAGATTCTTTTGCTTGTTTGTTTAGATAGAGGAATTGTCATAGACTAAGTCCAAACCGAAAACCATGATGAAGCTGTCTGCAATCAATTTTGTTTTTTTTTTTTTTTTTTTTAATACTCTTTTCCTGGTAGGGTAGAATTAGTACAGATTTTGTATATTTCCTTGTGTTTAAATTTATCTCTGTACGGAGAAGTTTTGATTTGCTGTCCATAGCATTATAGGGTAAAACTTAGCACTTCTTTTCTGTAAACAAGTAGAGATCTCAGTGACCTTTCTTTGTTTCTTTGCTTAGTTGGTAGTGAACTTAACCTTCACGCAGCAATATTGCTGTTTTCAATGCATTTGATAAAGTCTGATGGGAGAAGGAGACGCTCGGTAATTCACAAAACTGCCTGAAGACTCACTAAGATGTTGAATTATGCAGAATTATGGATCAAGCAGTGAGAACTGAGATGGGGAAGGTGACAGACTTCCTGAGAGGCTATAGAAATAAACAGAACAATGTAGCTTAGCTGCTTGGTAAATACACAAGTATTTGTTTAATTTAGGTTGGGATAGGTTTTTGTTTGGAGAAAACTTATCAGGTCTTTGAAGTGTTAAAACTACTGTGATGCCTCAACATTTCACAAAGTCTCCATGCTGTCTTAGTCCATGCCAGACAGCTTGTGAATGCTGGTCACAGGAGGCTTTTTCCAAATTACCTGTGTTTCCATTCAAAATGAAGATCTAGCTACAGGAGTTTTCGTACAGGATATTAAATGCATGAGGGTGTTGGTTTTTGCTTATTTTGTTTTTTTGCGATTTTTTTTTTTTATTTCTTTATTTTTTGTTTTTGCTTTTTGTTTTCTTTTTTGTTCTCTTAGTGTTGTCTACTACTACTAAAAAACCACTTATAGCTTTTGGGGATGCCCAGGTGTAACCCTCATCTACTCAAACAGTATTCAGCACCTGCTTTAGTGATCAACTAAGCATTTCAATTAACAGTTCTTTTTGACACTTTTTTCAGTGAGAAGAATACTTTCCCATCTAGTAGGTATGATTTGTCTTTCTTTTTATGGCTGGCTTGTCTTTTTATTTTTAAAGTCAATCTGCAAGTACATGAACATATATATGCATTTTGTATAACCCTAGATGGCTATAATCCTTCAAACCTTAATTCTTCTTACAAAATAGCTAAGTAATCAATAGCTGTGAACTACAACAGTGCCATTAACTGATTGCACTAAAACTTCATAAACTTTCTTTTTAAAGTAGTGCATTTTATTGTTTCAGGTTTCTGTAACATTACTTTAAGACAGAGTATGTGTTTTGTCTTCTTGCAGCCTGTTGAGAAACATTGCAGAAAATCTTTTTTGTGTGTGCAAGTATCGCAGCTGCTGGCAGGCAGTTGCAATAAAATTAGTATTCTAGTTGAAATCTGGCAACTGGGAGTCCCTCAACAGCATTTTCTAGCTACAGACTTCATAGTTTGTCCTCCCATGCGTTGTGAGAGAAGAAACATCACACTCACTTTCAAATAGCTGCTGTGTTAAAAGCCAGAAGTACTTCACCCAGCATTGAAATCTAGCAGAGTCCATCATTCTTACGGAGATGCCTCTTGCTGAACCTCCATTAAGTATCTGGGGTTGCACAGGCTGGGAGATCTGGAATAGATATGTTACCTGGATGTATGAAGACCACTGTGCTTTAATCAGTGTTATGGCTAGTACTGGATATGTATGACTAATTAAAACCAAAGGAAAAAAAAAAATAGTAGGGATTATAAAGCACTTGAAAAGTCTTCTGGATCCCTTTAAGTTTAGAATTTGATCACTAAATCTATGAAGTAAATTTTTTTACGCTTGCTGTTAAAAAGCTCTATGCAGGTCTAATTGATTCCTCAGAGTGCATTATTATTTGGTGCAAAAACCCCAGCATATAATGGTCTCACTAAAGTAAGGTGACAGTGTGATTTTACTACCCACTCACTTATTCTCACTTCAAGTGTGTGTAGTATCTTGTGAAGGCTAAGGTTTTAATTTTTTTTTTCCCTTTTGATTTTTCAAAATGACACACCTATGTCATTAATCCCACCCCACCCCAAGAATATATATATACGCACACATACATATATATGTATATTTACTTTGAAAAATGACAAGAATACATTGGGAAGGGGTGAACTGGAGCTTTCAATCCAGCTGTTTGCTTTCAGGTGAGTAATCTGCTCTCATTTCACTCTTGACAAAGGCTCACATTCTAGTATTCTAGAAATACACTTGTTAAGTATTTTACCTACACTGATGAATGGTAGCTGACTAATAAAGTTAATCTGACATGTCTTCAAATACATAATGGTTTTGGAAACTAGTTCATTTGGAGACTAAGCAAGGGTCAGCTCCAATATGATATCACAGCTACAGATTGGGCAGAGAAGAGATTCAGAGCAGCCCTGCAGAGAAGAACTTGGGGATGTTGGTCAATGAGAAAATGAATATGAGAAGGCAGTGTGTGCTCTTGCAGCCCAGAAAGCCAACCGTATCCTGAGCTGCATCAAAAGGAGTGTGACCAGCAGGTCAAAGGAGGTGATCCTGCCCTCTACTCCGCTCTTGTGAGACCTCACTTGGAGTATTGTGTGCAGTTCTGATGTCCTCAACATAGGAAGGACATGCAACTGTTGGAACAAGTCCAAAGGAGGGCCATGAGGATGATCAGGGGACTGGAGCAACTCCCATATGAAGATAGGCTGAGAAAGTTGGGAATGTTCAGCCTGGAGAAGAGAAGGCTGCGTGGAGACCTCATAGCAGCCTTTCAATATCTGAAGGGGGCCTATAGGAATGATGGGGATGGACTCTTTGTTAGGGATTGTAGTGATAGGAGGAGGGGTAATAGGTTCAAACTCAAACAGGGGAAGTTTAGATTAGATGTAAGGAAGAAATTCTTTACTGTGAGGGTGGCAAGGCACAGGAATGGGTTGCCCAGTGAAGTTGTGAATGCTCCTTTGTTGGTGTTCAAGGCCGGGTTGGACATAGCCTTGGGTGCTATGGTTTAGTGGGAGTTGTCCCTGCCCATGGCAGAGGGGTTGGAACTAGATGATCTTCAGATCCTTTCCAACCCTAACTATTCTATGATTCTATGATATATGGCTAAAGACAATTAACATAATGTAAAGAATTTCTGTAAGGGTGGTGAGGCACTGGAATGGGTTGCCCAGGGAAGTTGTGAATGCTCCATCCCTGGCGGTATTCAAGGCCAGGTTGGACATAGCCTGGGTGATATGGCTTAGTGTGACGTGTCCCTGCCTGTGGCAGGGGAGTTGGAAATAGATGATCTTAAGGTCCTTTCTAATCCTAACTATTCTATGATTCTGTGATTCTACATCTACAAGGAACAATGTGGCTGATGAACAGACCAGCATACACAAAACAGAATGTATTTTTCTCTCTGAAAAATATTTTTTTCTTATGAATGTTTTCATCTTGTATTTTCATCATCTTTCATTCAAAAACACTCAGCAGATGCTCAAAATGTAGACACCTAGAGAAAAATAGAGTGCACCTGTTGCACTCCTGAAGTGCATAATTTTCATGCAAGGATAAATACTTTCTGCCTCAACCCACTTTGGGCCTGAAAAAGATAGCAGGAGAAACTCAATTGTTTGCTATGCAAAACCACAAGCCTTGTATTTTTCCTGAGTTACTGAGGCTCACTATGCATAAGATATAGTATCACTATGCATAAGTATAGAGCTCCTATGCTCAGTAGATTTTCACATTTTCTTCAGTAGTTATGAGGGATAAATCCCACAGTACAGTTATTTAATGCTGAAGAAAATATATAAACATAGGTTTCTTAAACGATACTTTTTATGATGTTAAATGTTTTTTCCTGATCTAAGTTCATCTTGAGAAATTGTCAAACATCCTATAATATCTAAGAAACCTCTGAAGTGTAACAGTAAAAGAATTCATGGAAGAGCTGACAGTTTGAAATAAAAATAAAGCAATGCAGATTCAAAATTTGGCTTTGTAGTTCTGATCAGTATTGTTAAAACTGCACAAAGCATTGTTGTTTTTTTTTTCCCACTTCATTCTGTAAAATATTTAAAAGATTAAAGAGGTTGCAAAATAAGCTTTCAAATTGAGTATTCAAAGGATTACATAACAGAAAAAGTTCTAATGGCTTAAGCTTAGCAATCTTACGAAATCCCGGAAAGACAATAAATCAGATGTTGTCAAATGTAATGTCGTAATACTAAATACTTTATTCCAATGGGAAACTATTTGAATAGCTCTGAAACTATGACTACTAAAGAAGCTATTCACATCCTTGGCACTATCTGAATTCTATTGATGGTGGTGAATTTACGTAAAGCACATGTGAACAAAACCAGAGCACCGGCAGAAGGTACATTAAACCTCCTTAACCCTGAGTCTCACACTGATGATAGCTGGCATGGCTAGTGATGCCCAATCAGCCAGGGTTATTTTGGCACTCAGGATAGAACTAGTGATGAGAAATTATTATACTCCGTTATGAATTGTGTCTTACAAAACTAATAATTGAAAATTTAGTCAATCGCAACTGAGGTTGATTCTTTATGAAAGGGATCACTTAGAAAGTTTTTTATTAGGCTCAGAGATAATTAGCTTAATAAGCTTAGACTTTTTAAAATAATTTTCCTGCTAGTTAGAAATCCACACAGGAATCAGCAATTTCTCAGGGTCTTCAAGTATGTCTGCTTCAAGAATAAATTGTACCAAGAAAGAAGCATTTTTTCTGTCTACCATAGTGTAGCACACCCCCTCTCATCCTGTGTATGTATACACACAAACATACGTATCTATGCAGAGTGCATATATATATCTCTCTATATGTATATATACTCTCCATATATAATAAATATACATTGCATATATACAGTGACCTGAATATCAGTAAGGGAAGCAGAAAGAGAGAAGGTAGATGAGCCTAGGTTATTTAAAAAGGTGGTATTATTAAAAAATAAATATACTTATATATAAACACACGTGTATATGTCTGTTGAGCTTGTGCTTCTGGAAGAGCACATACTGGAAAAAACATAAAAGAGGACGCAAAAGGTAGCTCAAGGAACTATCCTTTAAAAAGTTATTCAAGAAAAAATAATATATAACTAATAACAAATGCAAACATGTACTTTGTTATCCAGTATATAAGAGGAAAGGAAGCATCAGCATATTCAAATAAAATAATTTTGCTTGATATCAGCCTAAAAGAAGAATATATCACAGTAAATAATTTAAAATGTTGGGGCTGATATTAGGCCTCATAGAGGCATGGATATGCTCCAAATAAAAGTGTTAAAAGAAAAAAACCTTGTTTTGGGTCCTGTTACAGAAAGATGATATGTACTATTTCAGTTTCCACTCAGGCTGGCAACAAGCTACCCAGTTTCCTGGCTTTTCTCAGTATCTCCATAATCTTTACTCTTAAAGACCTCAACTAAAACTAATTTCTGAATGCCTGTAAGAATTACCTTAAGCTGAAAATATTTCTTATACACAAAGAAGGGTGTGATGAATTCCACCTCCCTCCCATCTCCATGTTTTAAAATCTGTTCAAGTAATATTTAATTTTTTAAAATCAAGTATCTCTTATTGCACCACATGTTGTTCCATCGCTTTGGTGCCAGTGGTAGGTGGCCAGCTCTTTACAAGCCACTGAATATATAATACTGTTGTGTTATTCGCACAGTTGCATTATTCACACAGTTGCTTTTAATGAGCTGACTCTGAGCCAATACTATCAGTGTGTCTGTGGTGCATATGAAAATATACTTGTTTCTTGACTAATAAGCTCTAATGTGAACCACATGGGCTGTGGAAATCTAATTTACATGCTAAGTGGTCATTTTGACCATGAATTTAAAATGTTGACACACAGAAACTAAGGACCTGAACTACATGGTAGTGACATGCTCTCTGCCTTTAACAGTGAAAAGCTCATGCTGCTGACTAACGAAAGTGCTTCTGGGAAACTTACAAAGGAGAAATATAAGATTAACGTTGTATGTCTCTTTAGCACAGAAGCAATTTATCAGTGACTGTGACAAGGTAAACTCTAATTTTATAACTGCATTCTACTGAGGGTAAATTAATAAGTTAAGCAAAATAAAGAAAACAGCCTTTTTAAAATGTGAAGCATGCATCATGAAATACCAAATTGCTATCAGTGCAATTGATATATGCAATTTATACCTGCTAAGTTGTTGGAGACTCTTGGATTGTATGAGTTTTTCCAGCTTTATGAATAATATAAAAGTGAAGACGCAATTGGGTATTTAAGATGCATGATTCTTTTTATTTTTTTTTAACTTAAAACTATTGTTTCACTTAAGAGTACACAATAACTACCAGAAAAAGTAGAAATTGAGCTTTCTAACATAAAGACTTAAACAAGTCTTCATTTATATTTCCAAATGAAAAATATAGTCTTATTTGTTTGTTTTAATTTAAAGAGAGGGGGAGAAAAACAGTGAGTGGACAGTCTGGGGCATCATTTCTATGTGTCATGCTCTTTGAATAGAGTATCTTCCTCAGTGGCTAGGGACTTCACAGTAATCTGCTGCTTCTCAGACCATAGAGGACCTTTGACAGTGGTATCATTCAACAGGATTTTGCTACACATAAGAAAAAAATGGAAGCATGAAGAACCCAAATAGAATTCTTATTCTAATATTTTTGACAAAATTTGGTTGGAAATTATTTTTTTTTTTCAGTGGTTTTGAGGTTTTTTATAATTAGATTTAACTTTGTGGAAACTCCTTGAATTGGGCTATAACCTACTCTACTTATTCTAGCACTAATAAATGCCATGTTACTTAGATATTCAACACAATAAAGCTTCTTGCCCACTTGCCTGCACTGTGAATCTCTGACCTAACTCTGCTTCTTTTAATTTCTTGATGCAGATCTGATACGGCAGGTTTTCATTTTACGCTTTTTATCACCATCAGGTTGTTCTGCTACCATAGCAATTATTCTGCTATAACAACTAGTAAGCCAGAATAAATAATTAATTGCAAAGACACGCAGCATGAGACCTTAATGTAGTTTCACCAAGAAGTCATGGTATAGCAAAAGACTATTGTATGCTTCAGTCAAACACAGGTTTATGGGTCAGTGAAGAAAGCAGTCAACAATAAGAATTGCAGAAGTACTCTAAGGAATATTTTTTAAGACAGGTTTTACTGAGTGGCTTTTGAGAACAGTTTACTCCTCTGAAAAATCTTGACTTCTTCATCAAGGTGTGTTAGCAGCGATCTAACTATTCTCCACACAGTGTTTGACACCAGGCAATTTTACCACCCTGCCATCCTGTTTCTTGAAAGTTTTCTGAAGTGATGCATCCCTGCTGTCTTTCTTGCACATGGTCCCAAATTATTGAGTAATCATGTGTTTCTATCTAGTATAGAAGAAACAGCTTTTCAAAAGATTAGAGTTTTTATTTCATACTTGGCTTGCTACTCAGCAGCAATGATTGTGGTATTATCAGTTATATTAGTTATTAATATGCAACATTTTTTGTAAATTCCTTTCTGGAAGGTAATTTTTTTTCTGATTAATCACTGGTGGATATTTTAAGAAATGATAAATTAAGGCTTTTATGTATGAAAGAAAAGCCTTCAAATATCTAAAACTTAACTGATGAAATATAAGTTTGATATGTTTGTTTATACTTGATTTCTCTCATTCTGCTTAATATCTCAATGTTTTCAGTAAACAGCATGACAGATGCTCTTAAATATTTCTCTTTGTGATCAATAAAGAGAAATTAAAAGCATGCAAGTCCCTGTACATGAAAGCTCTTTTAAATTTCATGCTAAATGCTTTAAGTAATATATTACTTCCTGAAGAATCTAATAGGATAAGCTAGTCCCTAGAGGGACCATGCAGAGAAACTCTGTGAAAAGGCCAGTTCTTGCAAGCTGGAGAGAAACACTGATGGTGGAGTTTTTGCAGATATATGTTACCACTAAAACAGCTGGATACGACTCTAGCTGTCTCCAAAAGGCCAACAATTCAACATGGTGTCTTTTCCAAGTTAGGGAAGAGATATTTTTAGTTTGAAATCATTAAATGACTCAGTTATCTTCTAGATTAGTTATTCCTTAGTTTAATCTTAAAATGGTGTTCTAATTTTACACATAATTAGTTTGCAATGATGTGAAACCTTGTTGATTTTATTTTCTTCATAGATCAAGGACTGAAACTGCTGAAAAGAAGTTTCTTCTTTTTAATAACATAACTGATGGAGAAAATCACCATTGTCTATATTGGAAATATTAGAAATAAACTTTCAAGTATTTGCCCCCTGGAGGGTTTTTAAAAGCCTAGTCTTGCACATCTGTCAGTCTCATAGATCTGTCTCTGCTTCTTGTTCTTACTCTACTCTCCTGTTGCAGTATAGGCTTATCTCTCCCTTCACAGCCCTCTACTGCTCTTTCTCTTTCGCCTCCTTCGCCATTTACTGCCTTCCAGATATGCTTGCTTAATGCTTCATATAGAAAGTACTGTGTCTTTCCTGCAGCAGAATCTGTATGATCAAAGAAAGCAGACAGCTCTTCTCTCTGTTGGTAATCCATACATAGATTTTAACAAATCAGAACATATAAAAGATGTACTATAAGTGAAGAACAAGAGTGCATCACTATTAATACGTAATAAGGATGCCTTTAAGAAATGTGAGAAACACTAACGAGAAAAAACTTGCCTATTAGGAAGATTGACACTCAGCTTTGTAGGAAATGGGACTTACACAATTAGCCCTTGCTACAGAATCTCTACATAGGGGATTATACTATTTCTGCATCAAATACATGTTGATTTGGCAACATATTTCTCCCAAAACAGGTAACCTGAGAAAACTCTAAGATGCATAGTATCAGACTCCAGAATGTGGTATGGAAAGTTGAAACCTGATTTGCTCTTAATTTTTTGATCTGCTTGATTTTCCTGAAAAATGTATCACATCCTTGGGTTGAATTTAGATAGCTTCAGAGAATATTGCTTCCCTGTTTCTTACTTCGTAAAACAGCTATTTAAGCTAGAACCTGAAGTAGCTGTCAAATAAAATATGTCATCTGAATCATTGTTAGTTCTTTGAACAAAACAATCTACCTGCAAACCCCTTTGTAGAAATATGGAGTAGTTAGGGTTGGAAAGGATCTGAAGATCATCTGGTTCCAAACCCTCTGCCATAGGCAGGGACAACTCCCACTAAACTATGCCACCCAAGGCTCTGTCCAACCCGGCCTTGAACACCTCCAGGGATGATGGAGCATTCACAACCTTCTTGGACAGACCATTCCTGTGCCTTGCCACCCTCACAGTAAAGAATTTCTTCCTTACATCTAATCTAAACTTCCTCTGTTTGAGTTTGAACCTATTACCCCTCCTCCTATCACTACAATCCCTAACAAAGAGTCCATCCCCAGCACCTCTATAGGCCCCCTTCAGATACTGGAAGGCTGCTATGAGGTCTCCACGCAGCCTTCTCTTCTCCAGGCTGAACATTCCCAACTTTCTCAGCCTATCTTCATATGGGAGTTGCCCCAGTCCCCTGATCATCCTCATGGCCCTCCTTTGGACTTGTTCCAACAGTTGCATGTCCTTCTTATGTTGAGGACACCAGAACTGGACGCAATACTCCAAGTGAGTCCTCACAAGGGCAGAATAGAGGGGCAGGGTCACCTCCTTTGACCTGCTGGTCACACTCCTTTTGATGCAGCCCAGGATAAGGTTGGCTTTTTAGGCTGCAAGAGCACACGCTGCCTGCTCATGTTCATTTTCTCATTGACCAACACCCCCAAGTTCTTCTCCGCAGGTTAGTCCTTCTCCACAGGGCAAAGATGTAAGATGGCTGTAACACAGCAATGGACCATATTTGGTCTGATGTTATTTTTAATATGAAAATTACTGGGTTTGTTCCTGTCTCCTCTTTTAACAGATCAGAAGCCTGTGCCATCAGTTTATCCTTTATATGGGTTGGCATTTTACATGGGATTTTATTCCTACAAGGATAAAAATAATATGGACTATGTAATTGCATGGGACTTTAATCATCTCATTGCAATTAATGGGATGTGACATACTACCTTGACAAGCAGGTTGCTTGTCTCATCGTCTTCTGCAAACACCCCCATCACTTTTTCTTTCTAGTTAATATTTCAGCTGTTAGAAGTGGCATGCCTGAGGCTTCTCTATGTGTGCTCTTAACAAAATGTACATATTCTCTCCAGACAATATCTATTTGATATTATCTTTTGTCCCCCCCCTAACTCCACCTCAGTTCAGGTATGTGAATTTGTGTTTCTTTGATCTGACCATGTGCTTGCAGATTGGCAATTCCTCTTTCTTCCTCTCTCCCCCCCCCCCCCCCCCCCTTTCTGCCGCCTTCTTTCCCTTAAGCTTCTGGAATAACAGCTTCTGAGAATCCCACTCTGCATGTCTTTGGTTTTGACACTTCCTGAAATTCATTATTCTCATGTCAGTTTATTTCTCTCCAGATTACCTGACCAAGACTCTTGTCCAGAAATCTATAGACCTAAAATTGTGACTCCTTTCAATGTCAGTTCTGTTTGCCCTTTATTCCCTACCTGCCCATTCCCTAATACCTCCTTCTCTGGGGCACCTTCTGTTACTTATCTGTTGTTCTTGAAAATAATTTTGTCCAAAAGCATGAATTTCAATGTGGTTTTGGTTTTCCTGGAAAATGTATTACATCCATGGGTTGAATTTAGATAGCTTCAGAGAATATTGCTTCCCTGTTGTGTACTCTGCAAGTCAGCGATTTAAGCTAGAACCTGCAGTAGCTGACGTAAAAGACTGTTTATTTTGTTTATTTGATATATGCAAAAAGAAATTCTGACTTCTAAGTTTAGCTCACATCCTTGGGATCAGTGTAAGATTATCAAGGTCTAGTCAGCCTGTTTCTTCGGTATCTGGAGTCAGGTAAAATCAAAACTAAAGTCTGCAATGTATTTCTCCCAAACCCAGTAACCAGAGAAATCTCTCCTTTACTAATCTTTGCAGCTGCCAAACTCCAGAATGTAAGGAGAGATGAAAACTGGTTTGCTTTCAATTTTTTTACACCAACAATTACTATGATAGCTGTGCTCCACATTGGAAAAAAAAAGAAAAAATTTGTAACAAAAATACACTATATTGCTTTATGCCTGCCTTCACTAGTACTACAGAAACAGAAGATGTAGCAGTGCTTTTCCAATTCTCCTGTGGAATCATAGAGTCATAGAATAGTTAGGGTTCGAAAGGACCTTAAGATCATCTTGTTCCAACCCCCCTGCCATGGTCAGGGACACCTCACACTAAACCATGCCACCCAAGTCTATGCCCAACCTGGCCTTGAACACTGCCAGGGATGGAGCACTCACATATTAGTTTCTCATCAACCAACACCCCCAAATTCTTCTCCACAGGACTGCTCTCAATCTCTTCTTTGCCCAACCTGGGGCTGTGCCTGGGGTTGCTGCCACCTAGGTGTAGGACCTTGCACTTGCCATGGTTAAACTGCATCAGGTTGGCATCAGCCCACCTCACAAGCATGTCAAGGTCCCTCTGGATGGCATTCATTCCCTCCAGTGTATCCACCGAACCACACAGCTTGGTGTCATCGGCAAACTTGCTGAGGGCTCACTCAATCCCACTGTCCATGTCACTAACAAAGATGTTGAACAAGACCCATCCCAACCCTGAGGGACACCACTCATTACTGGTCTCCAGCTGGACATTGAGTCATTGAGCACAACTCTTTGCATGAGGCCATCCAGCCAGTTCTTTATCCACTGAGTGGTCCATCTATCAAATTGATGTCTCTCCAACTTAGAGACAAGGATGTCATGTGGGACAATGTTGTACGCTTTGCACAAGTCCAGGTAGATGACATCAATTGCTCTACCCCTGTCCATCAGTTCCGTAGCCCCATCATAGAAGACCACCAAATTGGTCAGGCAGGATTTCCCCTCAGTGAAGCCATGCTGGCTGTCACCAAGCACCTTGTTTTTCGTGTGCCTCAGCATGCCTTCGAGGAGAATCTGCTCCAAGATTTTGCCAGGCACAGGAGTGAGGCTGACTGGTCTGTAGTTCCCGGGCTCATTCATTTTCCCCTTCTTGAATATGGGGGTTATATTTCCCTTTTTCCAGTCTTTGGGAACTTCACCTGACTGCCATGATTTTTCAAATACGATGGACAGTGGCTTAGCAACTTCATTTGCCAGCTCCTTCAGGACCTGCAGATGGATTTCATCATTTTGCATAGACTTGTATGCTTTCATGTTCCTAAGATGATCTCAAACCATATCCTCTCCTACAGTGAGCCTAAGATCTTCATTCTCACAGTCCCTGCATCTGCCTTCCATGGCACAGAGTTCTGTGGTACAAGTTCTGTTCACTGAAATTTTATCCAAAGACTTAAGGGATTTGTTCTAGACAATAGCTAGAATTGCCACAGATTTGTTGTGAAGATGGAACCAGGAAGGAAGTTCATGTTCCACTTCAAGATGTTACATTCTCACCAGCCTTTATTTTGACCCTCTGAACTTCTAGATAATCTGAAGTCTTGTGATGAAAATTCATCCCTAGGCAGTATTCAGGCTTATTCTTCATCTCTGATGTATTATCTGTATCTCTCCTGCCACAAATTATGTAACAGATATAAAGTCAAGTAGAAATTGATTTTTGTTTGGGGCCCACAAGGTCTGTGTCAACATCTTATCAGTAAAAAGAGTAATGAATATGTCCATAAGGCTTCTTTAGCCTTAGTTGCTAGCACTGCTACTCAAATTTTGCATTAATACTAAAGACAGAGTTTACCAAGCTCTCACATTTCCCTGGCCTGCATAGTTATATCTTTACTGCTGGACTGAAAATATATTTGCACTGTTATAATCAGCTGAAAAATGAAGAAAAAAGATCATGTTATGGATGTCCTCATTTAGAGTTCAGAGCCAGGTGTACAAAAAAATGCACTGAATAATGATCCACATTTTTATGGTCTAATTGAAAAAGCGTTCCTTAAACTCTATGCTTAGATCCCATTATAATATGAATCCATCTTAAAAGCCATTTTATTACACTGTGGAGTTTCTTTCAGCTTTTTTTTAGTAATTTACTGTCTTCATGCAGGAAACCTTTGCAGGAGGAGGAGCTGTTTGTAAAAGCGTAAACCCATGGATGCAGTTCTGCTATTTGGGTCAGTACCTCAGGTTCCCCATGGGAATGCATTCTAGGGTTTGATTTTTCTGTTTTCAACCAGAAGTTGTTTTACACGCCACAGAATGTACTTTGATGCTACTTATAGTTAGTTTCTTTTAATGGTAGAGATTCTACCTAGGTTTGGACATCTGTCCTATTCTGTCAAACTGAACTTTGCTACAATGACTTGACCTTTTTTAGATTTCTGATGTTACTCCCAGGTTCATGCAATTGCAGTTGTAAAGAACAGAGACGGTTGTCCAAATCACAGAATACTGAAAAGGTCAAAGTAGCAATGGAGGCTTCACTGTTTCTCCAGGTCTAAGTATCCACATAATTGTGGACTAGACTTGAAATAAAGCCTGGAAAATGTTTTTTGTGAACTCTAGCTTTTGATGGAGAAAGTGATGAAAATGCTAAGTGGTAAAAATGATATTATTCTGAAGAGATTCTGAAGATTTTGATTGAAATATTTAACTCTTGCCATGCCAAGCTAAGGTTATAAACAGTGTTTCACTACAGGCATATCTAGGTTTCCCACAGCTGAATGATGGTTTCTCAGGTGATGGTTATGTCCTGCAGTCTGACTTGTGTAAGACCTGTTAAAAGAATTTTATTCTCTTTCAGTCTACTACACTACCATAAAATTAAAATATATGTGTTTAGATTTTGATGCGTTTTGTTTTTTTTAAGCTTTCTCATCCTAAGGAAATTTCATAAAGAAAATCAAGACCTCCTGCAGCCTTATGTGTGACTATTGACTAGTACACAGGAAGTAGGGTCATTATTTCACATATTTGGAACTTCATGGTCTAGTATATAATGGCATACAACCCTCAGTCACCACATGAATTGTATCAGATGAAGTATGTGGCATTTTTTGTGTTTTATTGGGAGATAAATGGATTATTTTAATTTTGATGAATTTAGATTATATTATGTTACACCCCAAATCCTGATATGTGCAAAGAAACCACACACCTTATAAATGGAGCCAATAAGTTAGTCTAAATAGAAATTTTAGCAGGCTTAGCATAATACAGCAGTTCCTAAAAATAATGCTAACACAGTCCAAATTATTATAGAAAAACCTTGCTAAAGATACAGTGCAGTTGTTTTAGGTGAAGTTCTTAATATCTACCCCTATTCTCCAGTGCTGTGTTTAGCTTTCCGATGTCCCTCTGTGTCCTAAGTTTGACAGCGTCAATCTTTCTCAAGAAGAGTAGTAGTGAAGAAGGGGATTAAAATATGCCATTGTTGTCCTGAGTCCTTCACCTGAAGTCATGCAATGTTCTCAATGAGATTTTCCTCCACTTCAGTTTTACATTCACTTAAGTATTCTGTTTCCTTCTCTTTGAGTTTCAGATGAAGTTCAAAAGCTGTGCAATGGCTCTCTTGGTTAATGAAACTTCTCACTCTTTATTATGTAAAAACAACCTAAAGCAGACCTTACCATATGTGATATTCACAGACTTAAGCTGAAGCAGGCAAGGCAAAAGTCCTCTGTTTGCTACACAATTGTTACCACCACTAAAGCAAGAGAAAACTGGCTCTGGCCAAAACTGACTTCCTCAGGTTCTGCAGCTTTGCACTGTCAGGTCAGTATGAGCCTGTAACCTTTTCGGTGGGAGTGTGATATAATCAATCTGCCAGGCCTCCCCATATTTGTACTTCATCCATCATCTGCCATACCAAAGAGGCTTTAACTGTTTAGCTTGCTTAATTGCAGCACACGTTTCACAGTCATGAATAACCTGGGCAATAGTGTCCATTGTTAAGTCCACCCCTCGATCACGAGCCCATCTGTATGTTGCATCTCTGCCCCGATGACCTGAAGTGTCATGGGCCCACTGGACCAAAAATAATTCACCCTTATGTTGCCAATCTAACTCTATCTGAGACATTTCAACTTTAGCAGCTTTATCTACTTGTTGGTTGTTCTGGTGTTCCTCAGTGTCCTGATTCTTGGGTACATAAGAATCTACGTGGCGTACCTTTACCACCAGATTCTGCACTCAGGCAGCAATATTTTGCCACAGTGCAGCAGCCCAAATGGGTTTACCTCTGAGTTGCCAGTTGCTCTGCTTCCACTGCTGCAGCCACCCCCACAGGGCATTTTCCAATATCCATGAGTCAGTATAAAGTACTGGCACATTTCTCATTCAGCGATGTCCAGCTGTATGGCTTTCACCTCGGCAAACTGACTCGATTCACCCTCTCCCTCAACAGTTTCTGCAACTTGCTGTTGAGGACTCCA
>JANRGW010015776.1:0-25026 GCA_024733675.1 Psilopsiagon aymara
TCCATACCACAGCACATCATGCTCACTATATAAACTGGGGGCAGTTACCCGGAAGGGTTAGACCACTGCAGGGTTGGGCTGGGTATTGGTCACGACAGTCTGACCCACATATTCTCTTTCTGAATAGCAAAACTCATCTTTTTGGCTGTCTGATTGGTTATCTGAGCTGGATGCAAGATTTTTGAGATTTCTTACTCTTCTTCAGTCTCAGACTGATATATATTTTTATGACAGAGAATCCTTTTTATCCTTGAATCCAATTTAGGTTAATCTATTCCACTTCCTTCTTAGTGTGTAGTAGTATTGCATCTAGTTTTTGAAAAAAGAGTCTTGAGCATGATGTTTGCTTGGAAATATGAGCTGATGCCAAAGCCCCTTAGAGACACTTAGTCGTGGGTATGCCATGCTTAGCAGTATGTTTACAGGTAAAAACAGAGACAGCCAGGAGCATATTTAAAAATATGTTACATTCCATGGTACTACTGTCTTGGATGCTTTTTAGTAAAACTTTAACTTTTTTCACATTAATGGGAATAACTGGTTATAAGTGACAACTGATGGGTGACTCAGACTAGTCTTTTTCATGCTTACTTTGAAGGAGTATGTGGAACCCTTGCTATTAATTCAGGATGAGTGGGTGCTAGTATATCTTTCTATTGCTCATTTTCTTTTCCTTTCTTATTTTTATTTTGGTACTTGGTCGATGTTAGGAGATGGACATTCAATAACTATAGTGACAGACATGTACAAGCAGCAGCATAAGCTTCCATAGGACTGTGCTTTGACAGTAAAAAGTGATCCCTTTATATTCCAAGATTTGCAAGGACTGCCACTGTCTCTGTTCTATTCATTGTTGCACATGTAAGCATTTAAGTCTTTATAGTATCTTACTATAATAACTCTAATTTTTATTAGATTGTTTTCAGAGCAAATCGTGGTGTCAGTTACATGGGAGATGTGGCAGTGGATGATATTACCTTTGAAGATTGTTCCCCTTTGCTCATCCCGGGCAGATTTTGCACATCAGAAGAATTCACTTGTGCCAACAAGTACTGCATCCCAAAGGATAATCTGTGTGATTTTGTAAATGACTGTGCAGATAACTCAGATGAGAGCCCTACTATTTGTAGTAAGCATGATATTTTTTATTATAATTATCGTAAATAACCGAATTCTTATGACTTGAATACCTTTTGCAGCTCATCAGCTAAGACAGCAAAGAAGAAAATAATAATTGAATTCTATTCTTTGGCTTTTAAGGACTTTAAATTATTATTATTTGCTTTTAAATCATAAGATAGAAACTGAGAAGCTGTTAGTGAATTTCTTAAAACAACTCAGAAGGCAGCTGTCTTTAAAAGTAGAATTGAAATCTGTTTTCCATATGAAAAGAATGTATTAAGGCTGAAAAAATTCTTCAAGCGTAATACCTTTGGGATATGAGGGAGCTACTTTCTTTGATATTTCAAGGATTTTCAGGTCTCTGAGCAAATAATTTTAGTCTGAATACTGTATAATTTTGATTTTTCCAAGAGATATCAAGAAACAGCATCTGTAGTATTGGATTCAAAGACTGAACCCGTATCAAATATGTTCTCTGGAGAAAAGGATCACAATATATAGTACTAACTCTTTTTCCTACCTAATTGTGAAAAATGCTCACAACAATCAAAACCACATTGTTTGGTACTGTATGAACAATTGCCTCATTTTTATTGAGATTATGAATACAGTTTATTACATTCTCAGTGATCAAAATTCTATGAAGCAAAATTATGCTGACATCAATGAAGTTAAGGCGCACAGCAAAGGGGGACTGTGTTTTACAAAGTATTTTCACGCTGTTAAACTTCTCAGTAATTTCGAAACCAGGAATAGCATTTCACTAAGCTATATGGCTAATGGTTTAGATCTTCTGCAACTAAAGCTAAGGAGTCTATTAGGTTGGAATTACTCTGTTAAAAAATATTGTCATATCTTGGCTTCTATTTTCTGAAATATTTAGAAATTGTTTACACATGACTTTTTCAGTTTTCTGGGTTGTATGTATCTCCCGTGAAACACCATTAGCCAGTAAAGACTAAAGCACCAGGAACTTGCTGGTTCAAAGAGAGTGACAGGGTTTAGTTTTGCAACTGCCTGAAGTATTTAATTTTGATTGCCTATTAGAAAAGAGGTGAACTGAATCAGTCTCACAAAAAAAATCCTTCCTGTAAAGTGCTATTTTTTATTGTTATTTATAATCTTAAAAAGGGTAAAAAATAATTAAAAAACCCATCAAACAACCTGACTGCATTTTAACAGAAAGTTTTACAATGAGGCATTACAGAGCCTTAAGAGCACTGGATGACTGGGATGAAACTTCTACATCAACATGGATTTTGCCTCAGATAAAAAATTGATTTCACTTCAGAGTGTGTACTTGTGCTGTAAAATGCTTACTGACCAATTATGTCTTCCTTTGTAAGGTCTGGGGAAGCTTTCTTTGATAACATTTTCAGTAGCTATGTCAGGAATTAGGCTGTTTGTTTTCCCTTTTTTTCCCTTTTTTCAGTTTTGAAATACCTGCTGCTTTAAATTTCCACTATGCGCTGGTTTCTTTTCTTGGTGCTCCCTCTGCCATATTTTTAATAAACTTAGAAATTTATAACACAGCACTTGCTGAAAATATACCTAACAGAGAAATGCTTGTTCTGTTTTCCCAGCTTTATTGCGAGGCAGGCTGCCTTCAAAGAGGATGTAGTGATAGAAAAAGCATATTTCCACTTTTTGTGAAATTTCTCTCATTCTTTGCGGCCGTCATAGAAGTTTCCTCACTGCTGAACTGTAGTGTGGTAGCTTGAAAGCCGCAAATCGGAAGCCTGGCAAAAGCTTTAGTAGGGAAAAGCATGATAGATTAAAGCACAAGAAACAAGAAAAGGTCAGTTTTCCCCAGGCACAGAGATTGTGTTTAAAAAACTTGAAAACTGTGCAGCTTCCAAACATCTATGAAATAGCTTTTAGCAGTAGGCCTTCTTGGATCACTTGCTTTACCTGTCGACGTTTTTTGCTATGTGCACGAAGAGTCACCGTAACTCAGTTAATGAAATCTTTCTACGTCATTTTGAAAGAAACTAGACCCTAATATGTCATATTCCCAAAACTCCAGAATGTCCATAGCACTGTATCACATGATGATATTTACCAAGTCTAATTAGCAGTGTCTAGACAAAGCCAGTTCTGCTGAGATATAAACCATGCCTCATAAAGTTGTTAAATTACTAGTAAGAGATCTGTGCCGTGCTTTTGTTTACTTTGACGATGGTTCTTTTTAGCTAGTTGCATGATGTCAGTGCCATAAAATAAGTGAAGTACACATCCTAACAGATAAATTGGTCTGTCAAGTTCTCAGAAATTATCCCATTAGATACTGAGTGATTCACTCTCAGAGTTTCCTTTAACTATAATGTCACTAATACTACTTTTTAATTACAAGTATATGAAAACAAAATAGCCCACAATGGTGCTGGAGAGGTGATGGGTGATAGCACTCCTTCAGCTTTGTTCAAAAACTGGCAGGGTCAACCCTATGCTGCTTGAAGCTATAAGATTATGAGGAGGGTCTCTGAGGCAGTTCTGAATGGGTTGAGTTGGGCATGCCTCCCTGAAGTAGAAATGGTATTTTATGGCATCTAGTAAATTAAATTTTGTGAAAAATGCTGTGAGGCAGTAGTGTTATCTTCCAATCTGAAGCATGAATTAATGTCCGTACAGATGGCTCTACCTTTTAGACTTTTGGTTTTGCCTAAGCTTGGTTAATGTTTGGTTTAGGTCATAAGTGTGCTTCTGAAACAAACACCTCAGTCATTCCTGTTTGTTACAATTTGGTTTGCATTGTAGAGTGTGCTCAAGCATATGAATTAGGATTTTTTTCGTTAGAAAATAAAAGACACGCTCCAGAAGGGCATCAAATGTATTCTAAACGTTAGTGGTCATTCAGCCTGCAGTATCAGTTTATAGCATTTCAGTCCTCATTCCTTCTCTGTCCTCCCTAAATGTATTCTGGTTTTCAAAATCAAGTGTTTTGCTCTATCTACCTGCTCTTATAGATCTGTCCTTGTTCATCTAGGCACAGTTGTTGGAAATGACTTAAAATAGTTTAAATTTTGTTTGATTTAATTACTTGGTTTATTACAAAGATTCATTAGATCTTTTATGATCAGTATACCTACTGATAAGTGTTTTTCTTAAACTAATAAACTTTCTTCTAGTAGACTAATTCATCAGCCCTATGTCAATGCTCCACAGACAAAAGGATTAACTTTGCGTTTGTTCTTCATCATTAAGAGTTCATAGTTCTTTACAGAAGTGTCTACTACCTAAAATTAAATACGCAAGTGCACAATCATCTGCTGTAACTAGAGCTTCTAAACAGATTGCCTAAGTTCATAGAATCATAGAATAGTTAGGGTTGGAATGGAACTTAAGATCATCTAGTTCCAACCCCCCTGCCATGGGCAGGGACACCTCACACTACACCATATCACCCAAGGCTTTGTCCAGCCCGGCCTTGAATACTGCCAGGGATAGAGCATTCACAACTTCCTTGGGCAACCCATTCCAGTGCCTCACCACTCTTACAGCAAAAAACTTCTTCCTTATATCCAATCTAAACTTCCCCTGTTTAAACCCCTTTCCCCTTGTCCTATCACTACAGTCCTTCCCTAGCATCCTTACAGGCCCACTTCAGATACTGGAAGGCTGCTATGAGGTCTCTAAGCAGCCTTCTCTTCTCCAGGCTGAGCAGCCCCAACTTTCTCAGCCTGTTTTCGTCTGGAAAGTGCTTCAGTCCCATGATTATTGTCATGGCCCTCCTCTGTTTCGTGAAGTTTCTCGAAGGCTCTGCTGAAATTCCAGTTTATTTCAACAAGTTTAGTCTTACTCAGTAATCATTAGAATGAATTTATAAATGCATTGAGGAAAAAAATATAAACATCTTAAACTTCTGGAGTGAAACAATTGACTAAGCTTTAATTTACATGGACAATTGACTCACCATGCTGGCTACTTTGACATTCAAGATTAGAAAATCAGTAAAGGGCATGCACATGGTTTCATATAAAAATCATCCCAAATTACAGTAGCTTTCTCTTTCTAGGCATTAAATACAATCACCTATGTTTGTATATTGGTTAAGAAAATATATGTGTGAGCTGTTCTGGAAACCTGCAAAAAAAAAATCAACTATGGGTGTGATTCAGGTCAAAGTTAGCACATCTACATTTATATTTTAACTGCATGTGCCTTTATGATACTCAATAAAGTAACTTGAAAAGGTTTCTGTTCCCTAAATACAGGCATTTGTTATCATTTTCACATGACCTTAACCTGTTCTTCCAAAAAGAGGCTAGTTTTCTGCAGATTTCTTGGATATCCTATGAAGGATACCAATTAACCTCTGCTTATTAGCCCCTAAAGAGTCAGTCAGTTTGATCTAAAATGGATTGCTGCATTTGGTGACTTTTATACCAAGAACTCTGACCATAACAGCGAGAGCCTGAGGCATACCTCATATATATGCAGTTTTCTTGTATCTATTATACATATAAAATTATATGTAAATATATAAAATTAGATTTATACCTAATATGCCCGTGATATTATATAATAGGTGTTACTTTATTATGTCTATTATTATATCCTAGAACATTATAAATGTTCTGTGTAATAGGATTAATGCATTTATTTTTTCTATATTCAAGCATTTTTTTTGTGGATTTGAGTACAAGTTTGTAATACACATACCTAATTAACTTCTTGAAAACAAATCTCTGTTCATATGTGTGCAAATGTCTTTCAGGTACATCTATTGGGCATTGCAATTTTGAGTTTGATCTTTGTGGATGGAAGCAAGATGAAAGTGATGATTTTGACTGGAACCTCAGAACTAGCAGTACTACAAAAATGGGCACTGAACCAGCTACTGATCATACATTGCAAGAGCCATCTGGTCATTATATTTTTATAAAGAGTTCATTTTTTCAGCTGCCAGGACAGACAGCTAGAATTTCTAGTCCTGTCTTAAGCAGAATGAATAAAAACTGCAAGGTATGTGGGGGTGTGGTACTAGCAGAAATGCAGAATTTGAGTTCTACATTGCACCAAGATAATACTCCTAAAATGAACAAAGATGATCATTGAAATATTTCTTGAGACAAAACCAAGCAAATTACAGAAGAGTCAGGGTCTGATCATATTTCCTTGAAATCATAAGAAAATATGTATTTTGTTGCAGGCAAAAAAATTTTCTGTACGTAAATAAGTACTCTGAGAGATTCAGATGAAGTTGATAGTGAATGTGGTGTCTGATTTAGGATATATCTTATGAAACACTCATCCTAACTGATCAGGTGATCCCTAAAACTACTCTATACCATTCTGTGAGTGATTAGTTATGAAAGAAAGGGTGAAAAAATGCGGAGTGTTTGAAGTTGCCTGTCAGCCTAGAATCTGGGATAAAAACATTAGGCTATTAATTCATTAATTATTTTGCTATTAACACATGATGATCTGCCTAACCTGGCAACATGAATGTTGTTTGGCTATTTAAATTTACCCAGTTAAATAAGCTCAAAAGCTTTCTAATGATCTGGCCCTAAAATACTCACTTTGCTATCCAGCATTAGAGCATCTCCACTTCTGATGCCACACTTGGAATTCTTACTCCAACTATTGATTTGAGATACTGTTCTAGTGACTTGCCTGAGAGATGATATCACCATCTTTATAGAAGATGTAAAATTTATTGACTTTCTGCCTATAAAGTAGGAAATGTAATTGTTTTAAGTTATATTTTTGTCCTCAGAGGTCTCATTTTGCAGGTTCACCTTTATGCATCTATCATATAGCTAGCTGAAGTGGATGAACTCAATGCTTAAACTTAAATCTGTACATAGCATTTTTTCCTTTTTTCTTTTTTTTTTTTTTTTGTACCTAGCATTTTTTACTGTAAGATAGATCTAGAAATGATGAAATAAAACAGAAGACCAATATTGTAACACCAATATCTAATATTGTTTGGTGTAATTGAGGTACAGTTACTTCAAATAAATGTGAAATCCAGAAAGTAATGTTGGGGGCAGGAGGTTCGGAGGGAAATGAGTTCAATGATTGTAAAAGGCAAACATAGCAAATACAGTCTGATAATTTTGAAAAGAACTGTAGCCAATTAGGAGCAGTGTGGTGGGCAGCTCTTAAAATATCTGCTGAGAATTTAATGACAGTCAGAAAATCAAACAAAATTCATCAGTAGAAAAAAGAAATAGACATTAATCCTTAAAAGTTTAAAGATATACACATATTTTGGATAGACAAACATCATTTAATGAAGGATTTTGAGGGAAGAAGAGTAGTTGCAAGACAGGAAATGGGCAGGTGAATAGTTTCTTGTATGGAAATAGTTCTGACTTATAAAAACTGTATTTGACTACTTCAATGCACAGAAGACAAACTAAAAGTAAACACAATAAAGCTTTCAAAAGGTTTCAAAATGCAAAGTGGCTTTACTGAAAAAAAAACCCTGTGAAAATCTATGAAATCCTGCAGCACCAGATAACACAAAGGGACATGACTTTTGCATTTGCGTGGGTATAATATTTGCTATTATGTTTTTATAGCAATAATAAATAGGATAGGGTTTTTGTTCTTCAGTGCTTTTGCTACTCATTAGACTAGGAAGAAATCTGAGCTATAGACACCTCCTTGTATATTATAGCATGAATTGTTTTCTTGGAAACATCATACTTGGAAATGTTCTGATCTTTGTCAGAAGCAAGATATTGAACTAGATTAAGTATTAATTTGATTAAATGCAACTATTCCTTTGTTACTCTTGAACTGAAAATAACTGAGATATTTAATGTTGGCTACTCTTCACTGTGTTTTTTTAAGTTGTACTTAACCTTACTTTATATTTCATAATTTGTTTTACCTTTTTTTACTAAAGAAATCTCTATTTCTAACCCGAGGTCCTCTTACATCTTATTTTAGCTATTGTTCTGCACTTCTGTAGTCCATGCAGAGGTTTTCTCCCATACTAGATGAGAGAAGACTGTTTTCTAAGTACATACTCTATAATCTAGCACAAACACTTTGATAACCAGAAAAATGTTCAGGAAACTAAGCAGCCTGATCTAGTGGAAGGTCTCCCTGTCATTGCAGGGGGGGTGGAATGAGATGATTTTCAAGGTCCCTTCAAACCCAAACCATTCCGTGATTTTATGGTATTGTAAATGACACTGCTCCATTCCTCTGTTTCAAGTATTTTCATTGTTTTCCATTTATATGCAGGGGTTGTTCAAAGGGATGAAATATCATGTCATAGTATTGTAATGCTGGCTTCAAAGTTTAACTTACTTCAGAAATTGTCACTAGTAAGTCTTGTGTGTGTGTCAATAAAATTGTTTTTGAATCCATAAAATTAAGGGCTATTCTTAATGCTACTAATGCTGCTCGATTTAATTAGGGTGCACACAGCAGCAGAATGTGTCTGAAGTCCCCTATTCTGTACTTGATGCTGTTGTTCCTGCTTACAGATACTCTTCTATTACCATATGTATGGAGCTCATGTTGGATCACTGATTGTCTACCAGAGGACTGTGGCAAAACATGAAAAAATTCTCCTTAATCTTACTGGAAACCAGGGTAATTTCTGGCAGCGCAAGGCATTGACCCTGGCTGGAGATAGAGATGAAGATTTCCAAGTTGTCTTTGAAGGGATAGCTGGAAGAGGTCCCAAAGATGGCATAGCACTTGATGACCTCACATTTTCCAGGGAGTGCTTACCATCTCAGGAGTTTTTACCAGCAGAGCCCACAGCATTGCCTCCAACAGGTATGTTCCCGTTATGGGTAAACTGTCTGTAAGACTGTAAAGGATGAATAGAAGCATTGCTTTCATTCCTTTGTCTCTCCTTCAGAAGAGGAATAGAATACATGTCTTGCTAAAGAAATGTTGAAATTAACATGCTTCTAAGAAGCTTTCTGAAATTCTAGTAGAATTATTTTATGATGTAATTGTTTGAGTACTAGAACTTGTCAATCTGCAAGACTTCCTGTCTAGCCATATATAATTGGATAATATCTTGTTTAATTCAGTGGGATTTGTTTATTAATAGTTGTAAAATATGGTTAGTGTAAAAGAAAGAACACTGGGACAGAGTCAGCATAGAAAGGCTGTAATAAAGCCATCAGGCTTTAATGTTTTTTTCAAGTAGGAATTCCTACCGATACTGTTTAGACACAACCATCTTCTTCCCATGTGGTGTGGTGCCAGTAATGGTGCAAATAGTTGCACTATCCTCACTTACTGCATAAGGGAAATAAGACTCAGAAAACTTTTGCCGAAAACAACAAAGTCTGCTGGGGTTGAATCCTAATAACCCCAAGCCAAGAGCTGCTCGTGAAAGCATTGATGTTGCTCATTACTAGTATTTACTAGGACAAAAATGATGAAACTCTGACAGAACAGGATGATAGATATCTTTCCTCCTTCCACATTTATCCCCAAAGGTATTTAAATGTAAGCCCCCAAAAGTGAAATTTAGGAGATGCATTTAATTCCTGGGCCTACTACAAATTGTCTTCATGGCTGCAGCAATTCATTTTATCTCACTTCTCTGTATTTCTGATCCATAAAACAAAGTTAATATTTCCAATGTCAAGGACTACTGGGAGAATGGATCATTAATTTATGTGAGCTATTTTGCTTTGTTACTGCTGCTAATGAGTAGTTTCCCTTTTAGGATATCATTAAGCGCTGCTCAGGACCTGGGAAATAAAACTGATGAGACTACATCAAACCCAAGAAATTGCATTGTACTTTGTGAACAAGATAAGCAGGAAAGATATGGGCAAAGTTTTCCAGATAGATCTCTGATAAGTTGCCAGTTACTGTACATATATTGGCTTCCTACTTCTGTAAAAATAGTCATGGAAATTTATTGCAAATGAGATTCGTGCTTTAAAGTTCAGCTTTATATAAATGTTACCCCAAAAGGAACATTAGCTGAGATTTCCAAATCCTTATTTTTGATGTTTTCAGACTGTCTTCCCTTAATGGCAGGTGCAAGTCCCAGTGGTTATGTTAGGAATTTTAAAAATGATATTATAATATACTATTATGAAGTATATAATGAAAAAGCTATTAAAATTTCAGGAAAAAGCCAGGTTTCTTGGTGTATCTCATCTAAGATGTACTTTCTGAACTTTGTAGATTCACAACACTTCAAGATAATGGTCTAAATTCATTCTTACAGTGATGAATTTATAGTGAATCTTTTAGTGAACCATTTTTTGATATCAACAGTTTCACTTCTTCTAGATAAGAGGTTTATGTTTGCCACTGAGTATTTCAACTTGCAGCTACTATTTGCAGTGATACCTGCTCAGATCACTGCTTGAAACATGGGTTAAGAAGGCAGAGTATGAAATCTATTCCTGACTGCAGAACTGTCCTGAACAATGACAAAATGCATGTTGGAGGCCATAAAAAGTGCTCTGTGATGTAACTTCGTCAACTAGAGATGGCTAGAATGACCATGATGATCAACTGCAAAAATCTGGACTCCTAGATTTTCTACTTATATGCAGAGACAAAGAAGAGTTTAACCATAAGTGAAATACTTATATCTGTTGCTCAAAATTTTTTTAAGTTTCTGAAGATGAAGAGACGCAGCAGAGATCTGTTCCTTTCTCGTCTCCATCTAGAGAGAATATTTCTGAAAAAAAGCTGAAATATTTTCTCTTTAAGGGAGAGATTTGTAGATGTTGAGGTCTAGTCTTATATCACAAAAACACAGAATAGATACTGATGAATATCTTTTTACGTTTTATATGGTTTCCCTATTATATTTGGGCACATGTTTCCTTTACTTGGAAATTGCAAGAAATATTTTCTTCATTTTAGATACTCAAAATACCACAGTAAGCAGTAACCATCATAATGTCTTCCTCCCCTTCTCTTCACCCAAATTAAGTTTGGTTAGTGTTGTTTTATTTCCCCACAATTTGAAGAGCTTTGAAGTTTTTATGAGACACCAAACTCCAATTGATATTCAGCAAGCTGAATAAACTACATAAAAAGAGAAAAACCAAAACCTGATACAATTATTTTTTAATTATTTTTTAGTCTTTCTTGGTTTTTAACCAAAACAAAGCCAAAGGGGAAAAAAAAAAAAAAAAAAAAAGAAGAAGAAAAAACAACAAAACTCCCACAGAATAACAGAATTCATTGTAATGAATTCAGCCAGGGAGATTTTTCTGGGTCTTATAAACAATATCGCTCTGTAACAAAAGTGTACTGAAGTGGTCCGTGGTTGTTATTTCTGCACATAAAGTGATAGGCAATGTATGGAATAAATAGACTAGCATTATTAAATGTTCCTATCTATGACAGAGCTTCACTGTTCAGAGGTATTGTTCCCTAACTCTATGTGAACTCTGAAGATCTAACATTTATTTTTTCTCTTCTGGACAAACTTGCAGTAATACTTAAAGGCTGAACGCAAGCACTGGACAACAAGAAAAGAAAAATTTGAAAGCATTGTCATTTTCTGTAGTCTGAAAGAATGCTGCAGACTGTTCTCATGATGCTGCTTAGCAACAATGATACTGAACTGGAAAACCCACTGAAAGCCATTTTAAATGCTGTGAGGAAGGAACAATAAACAGTTTAGGCTGGTGCCCATCAATTCTTCACTTTATGAATAGCAATGTATGGAGGAACACCGGGGTTTGCTCATGTCCTGCAAAGGAATTGTGTGAAGGAAGAGACAAAGACAGTTCTGTTCTAACAGTATTGTTTATGTATTTTGCTGTGTCTCTCCAGCGTGGCCAGATTCTCAAGTTAGACTCTGCACTGTATAAGGGGCTGCCTGTATCCACATCAATCAAGGAATTATGTGATCCCCCCCGGAATGTTCGCAGATTAAGATACTCATTGGCTATGCCTACAGAATGTGAGAACATTGGCATCAGTCATATTTTATATGTATTTTTTTTTTTTTACAAAAGAGACTTCATGGATTTGACAGTAACTTCCATGATCTCCAAATTTGCTTGTCCTCTATATCCTTCCCTCTCTTCATCCTGAAGTGTTGTTACTGGCTATAAAAATGGATTATCCCTGCATCAGAGCATGTCTCTATACCACTTATCTGGGAATACAACAGCTGCCAAGGGCTGCCTAATCAGATTAGCAGGCTATAAGGGAGGAAAGTTATTCCCAGTGACAAAAGAACTGGTGATTGTTGACTTCAGTTTTGTAGAGCAGACAGGTGTTATTTCCAACAAGTTAAAAGAGATTCACTGAAGTGTTACGTGTGTCTTTAAGAACAGAGGAATATTTACAGGAGATCACACCAAGGTCCGTTTCACTTATCCTGCCTTCAGGATAAGATGCTCGGCAAAAACCAAAAGAGGACAGGCATATATGATGCTTCCTCCTAATGTTCCTAATATTTCCTTTTCAGGAAACCTTATGAACCAAATGTGATTTTGCATATGTAGTAAACATTAATCTATTTGTCTTCTGTATACAGAGTCTAATTTCAGTGGGGATACATTCAAAATCTAGCCTCCTCCTCGTTTTTTGGCAGCAGGCGTGTAGGACTGCCACTTGCTGAGGAAGCAATTCTGTTTTCACAGTCTCCTATCTGATAATATCTTTTACTGAAAATGGTGATGAGCACCAGACAAACCCACCTCTGCCATATTGGTCTCTGTGAGATCGTCCTTAAGCAACATTACACACTGAAGGAGTTCCAACTTACTTCTTATATGGAAACTGTTCCATATGTTTTCCTTTCTCTGACTACTATAATCTTTTCGGATTATAAAATCAGGTTTATGCAGGGTATTTAGGAACTGAGTGAACAGTGGAATAATACTGTAACAGAATTATTATTTTTTCTCTTTGCTTTGTTTCATGATAAATACTAAAGTCTTGTTTTCTTTGCCCTTTTGAGCACTGGGTTGATATTGGTATAATTTCAGTACTCTGCCGTGTCACTTGGTAGTAGTGGTAGTGTCTTGAGCTCCTCACTCATATGTGAAGACAGATTGTGTTAATCTGTGTAACTCAAGTAACATTGCATTTCATTGCCAGTCACTCATGAAGCAATTCATTTGCTTAACTGTTGATTGTTTATCTCCATTGCAGTCATGCAAGATATCTGACACACCTGCCTGGGGCTGGCAGCTATGTTTCAGGGATTATAGGAAAGTCATATCTGTCCTACAGTACAGAGTGAAGCACAGGTATCCTGAAAGTACTATTAATCTTACCTGCTATGCCTGCTAGGTAAAGATACTTGATTGGGTTCCCAATAGCAGTCATACAGTGCTAGCCTGATCCTCAAATCCGAAGACACAAAATTAGTATTCGTGTGAGTAGATCCAGACCTACATCACTTCTTCCCCTAGTTTTCTTTGCTGAGCATGATATAAGTTATAGGATGTCCCTTTGGTCATTTGGGGTCAGCCATCCTGGCTGTGACACTTTCCAACTTTTTGTGCACCAGCCAGCTCACTGGTGGAACAGCATGAAAAGTAGAAAAGCCCTTGGTGCTGTGTGAGTGCTGCTTGGCAATTACTAAAACTTCCCTGTGGTATCAACACTGTTTTCGTCACAAATCCAAAACATATCAAGATATGTTGGACTCCCAGAGTGTGACACCAGTGTGGCCTTGGGACTTGCTACTTCTCCTTTGTAGCATTGAGCACCACCCCTTGTCACGTCTTCCCTGGCCCATTCTGGCTGGGTTCTTTCTTGCAATGCTCAATTTCCAGCTTTCCCTGAGTGCAACACCAGCACCAGGCAGACATGAAAGCACTTTTCATATATTCCAGGTGAGGAAGCACAGCAGCTAAGCAAGTAGTGTGCTTGTTATCGGCATGGTGTCATGCTTTGGGAAATAGCCCAGAGTATCCGGCTTCTCCTCCTTCTTGAATGTTTGTGCGTGGTTGGGCATTTTTCATGTTCTCTTCAAGAGACAGGGACTGCTTGGCCTGTCTTCCTGCTGCTGCTTTTTGTAGCTCTGTGGTTTTCCTTTCCCAGACTGCAAGTGATGTTTTTTTCTAGCTAAGCTGAAGAATGTATTATCCTGCTCCAGGCTACACATGTGCATTGTGTTGATACTTGTGAGCATCAGCTCTGGAACTAGTAAAAAAAGCAGCCAATCCAAAATAAAACAAAAAACAAACAAATAAAAACCCAATAACAAAAGAAAAAAACCCCATAAAATAACTTCTAGTTACAAATCAGAATCAAATGTAAACAATAACAAAATCCTATTTCTGCTTGTAAGCTTTGTGATTTGTGCTCTTGAAAGTGTTTTTGGAGCTGAACCCCCCTGATATTGCAGGACAATAACAATCTCATTATTCAGCTCAGGATGAGAGCAGGGAATGGAAGGGAAGGGAATGGAGTGGAATGGAATGCAATGGAATAAAATGGGTAGAAAGGAATGGAGCAGAGTGGACTAGATTAGACTAGAATAGAAATGGAATAGGTTATACTATGTTATGCCTACAACTCTGCATGACAAGTGATTTGTCTACCCACAAGGGGGAGTGGCTTCTTGCTGACAGAGGATAGAGTTAGATTAGACATTGGGAAGGAAGAAATTCTTCATTGTCAGAGTGGTGAGACACTGAGACAGGTTGCCCAGAGAAGCTGTGGCTACATCATCCCTGGCTGTGTTCAAGGCCAGGTTGGACAGGGCTTTGAAAAACCTGGTATAGTGAAAGGTGTTCCTGCCCATGGCAGGGGGGTGGAACTAGATGATCTCTAAGGTCCCTCCCAGCCCAAACCATTCTATGATTCTTAATCAGTACCTGGACAGAAACAGCCTCTCCGATGTATCTAGGATGAAATTCTATGCAAGCGTAGATTTTCATTTTCACCTATACAATAATATGAATATGGTTGTAGTCTAGACTTTTAAAAACAATAAGTTGACATGTTAATTTTTTTTCCCCTTTCTGGCACAAGATACAATTATTCCATACTTTTAGGGGAAATGGTGTAAATACTGTGGAATATGTAGATTGGTTTGGTAGCTGGACTACTGTAAAAGTAATAGTAATCATGCATGCAGGTGACTTGAATTTGACTTCTCTATATATTGTCCAGATGCTATGAAGAGAATTACCCTTATTGTCAGTGAATGAGACAAAATATATAGCCTGGATTTTCATATTGTACTTTCTGATTCTATGAAGCTTTCTCCAGCTAAATTCCAAGTCAGTGTAATTAAAATTGCTGTTAGAGCAGAGCCTGGATTGGGCCCATAACCGATTAAAATTCTAGAAACTGGACAACAAAACATGATTAATTTCATCTAAGTGTCTTGGCGGTAGGGCACTCTGAGCACTTATTTTGTGAAACTGTCACAAAACAGTTTAACATCTCTAAAACTTTCCTTAGTTCTTGCATCTCCACAGACTGGCTTCTGAGACAGATGTCACAGAGCAGGCGTCCAAGTATCATGTCAGCAGAAATGAATTTTCAGTGCTGGTAGCTTGAAATGAGTCTCTGAGCAGCATGTGAGGTATTTATGCCTACATTCATAGTACGAACTAGTGATTCCTTTGGCGATGCGCAGCTGGGATATGGGAATAGCTTTTCCAATCAAAGCAAACTCTTCGTAAAATTGCAAGAGGAATTCCAAATAGTAGAGAAAGTAGAGCCCTCTTCAGGAGCCTTGCTCTTTAATTTTCTTCCTATTAGAAGAACTAAGTAAGAAGACTTTTACCAGATCTAAGCTTTGCCAAAACCATCAGTAATACTGGTGTTATTAGCTCAGACCTTTCCCTGTGTATTAGATATTCCACACACAGGGCCTGCCTCTGCCTAGGTGAGCTAAGAATGTGAAAGCTGTAACCTTACTTTGCATTCCAAGAATTGGCTAATGAATCACTCTTGAGTGTAATTACTGTTTTTTTTGCATACATTTAAAGTAGAGAAATAATGGTGCAGTGCAGGGCATTCTTAGAAATATCTTATGGTTCTATCTATTAAGTTAATAAGTCATTAAGTTTGCAACAGCAAACGTGATCTGAAAAGAGTTATACTTCACACTGTCTAGTCCTATTTTACCTTTAGTGCAGTACACCTTTGTCAGACACTTGAATTTTCTAGACATCCTGGAACAAAATTTCCGTATGTGGTTAAGACTGCAGGCATATGTGTGTGCTTCTATTCCCTCCCTTTCGAACCACAGGAAACAAGCTGAACTTTAAGTATTTTTTCAGCACAGATTTATCAATATTCCCTTTGAAATGTATTCTACTTTCCTCGTTAAAATGCTTATGTTTTCAGGATGTTTACATATTAGACAAAGAAAAACATTTTTTCCTAAGATATTTGTAAATTTTATTTGAAAGCTCAATTTATATTTTGTACTTTATATCAAGGAAGATTTGAGGCAATTCACTGCACAGCCTCATTTCCATTTTGCGATTAATTTTGTTGCACTTTTGAACTGAATATGCCTCTAAATAGAATGATATTGTAGCATGCACAAGACACCCAAATGACTATCACAGTCTGTGCCTGGATTGCTGTTTAGTGGTAGGATAAACAAAATTAATGAACAAGTGTTAACTGCCAAAACGTATAGAGAATTACAGAGTGCAGAAAGTCTATACTCAGTTTATGCTTGTAAGTCAGACCACCTCAAGTGCCTCACACAAAGCGAAGAGATTGAAGAAATGGATGCGGTCTCTGGAAACTTCCAAGCATCCAGAATACAAACAAATGTTTTCTCAACAATAATCACGGAAGTTGTCCTCAATAAAAAATGATGGAGGTTATTGGCTGAAGCTGCATGGTCTTCACTGAACATAGGGAAAAACAAACTAGCTCTTCAAGTAACGTGGAGAAGGAATATGTTGGTGAAATGTAGAAAGCAAAGATTAATTTCTCCATTTTCCTATTTTATTAAATGTTTCTTTGCTTGAGGAAAGCCCTTAATATTTATGTGCTGCATTTTTTTAGGTATCTGAGTGAAAAAAACAGCTGGGGGAAGGGAAGAGATAAATCAAACTATGTTAATGTGCATAATGAATCTTTAGCTGGAGTAAATCTAAATTTTATCAGACTTATCTAAGACTTGAAATATTTACAGTGGGATTCAGCTCCAATTCAGGTTAAATGCCAGGCACACCTAAGTGTGTGCACTCAAGATGTCTCAGGTATCTAAGTTCCAGTTATAATAGATATACCATATTGGTCTTTTCCTGCCAAGACTCTCAGCACAACTGAATTGCATGCATAAAAGCACCTATTGTTGTTTGCTATACACTAGGGTGTTGAAGAAATCCCCACAGTGCTGACAGGTGTGTAACAGGATGTATGGAAAGTATATGCCCTTCAGGAGTCGCAGCTGGTGACAAAGAATGATGTTTTACACATTTTGAAATGCTATTTCTATGGGCAACCAAATAAAGCTCTCTAGGTTCCTATTTTAGCTTCATGTGATCACTGTTCTAAGCAGAAACAGATCCTGATCAGTTTTAGTAGCCACTTAGATACTTAGGTTGCCTATGTGTAAACATGCAGGTATATTTCTCTTTGTGAGCTGTATGCAATCTAAATTTTTATTTCAGAACTCTTTTTGATGTAATTTTATTTTCATAATCTCTTACAGATCTCTTCCTAGTTTGGTTTAGATTCGCTTTATTAGAAATGCTTTTTGAGTTGCCTTGCTGCTACCTTAAGCAGAAATCTGACAGCCTCAAATGCTTGAAGATTGGAAGTGTTTCCCATAATACTGGTGCAGTATCTCATCTACAGGGTGTGACACATACTTTTCAACTGTAAACACTTTTAGGATGGTAGTGCATGATGTCCTTTCCCTATGATGTCTGCTTCTGACCATGTTCAGTGGTTGCAACCACTTTGCTTGTATCTGTCAGCATTTCTCTTTCACGTGCACCTTTCAGAGATGAGATTTTATATTAATTAGATGATTCTTCTATTCTTAATCTTCTCCCTTTGAAATCCTCTTGCTTCTTTCGCCTGCTTTCAGAAGGTGTCATCTCAGGCCCTCAGTCTCTCCTTTTATTGTCTACTCAGATCAGATCATTGCCACTTTTGCACACAGAACTGCACGCAATAAAAAAAGTAAACCTATTGCACACCTGGATACTGCAGGTATTCAAGACAGACATTAAAGAGATGCTAATTTACATTCAAGGCAGACTCACACTGAATGGTTTCTGACAGATAATACTACAGAAACTAATGCTGTCAGTGTTACTGTGCAAAAGTTTCACAGAAGGTGTCTGATACCAGGTCAGACTCAGAGGAAAATTTTAAAGGTCAGAATATTGCTTTCAAAATAATAGAAATTAAGGTATTAGAAATAATTCAAAGCTGTTATTGGAGAAGGCCTTCAATTATATTTTCCTGTTTAGTCTGTGTTTACTTTTAAGTTTTTTAAGGACTTTAATGTAATTAAACTAATTGTAGACTTTAATATTCTGTGTTTTATCCAGCACTGCTGGTTTTTTACAGACGCATAGTACAAGATTTTTATCTTGATAAAAAGTGGCTGCATAGAGCTTTATATATGACACCTTTACTTTGATATTATTACAGCTCAGCTTGAGGATATGTAAGCATCTTTTACATATTTTGTCAAAGACTAGAATGTGCCTTGTTTAACAGAATGGTTTTCAAACTAATATTTGTATTTAATATCATTCCATAAGGCTGAATTAAGTTTCAAGATCTGCTGCTAGCACAACAGTCAAATGTCTGCCTTCTAACAGATGCCTTTGCAGTTGTGCAGGATGTGATATTTTCCAGTTTTGTTTATCATCAATTTTTTTACGGAGTTATTTACAATTATATGTAATTGTAAAAAAACCCTGTATTGTTTTCCAAACAGATGAAATAGCTTCCATTATTCTACCACTCAAATTCTATAGTTTGGTGTCTATTTAGTTGGTTTTTCTCCCCAAATATTTCCTGCAGTTGAAAGCGTGCTTACATTTGTAGAATGATATAGTTTATGAGCACATATGCTGATGAACATTTTCTGCACCACTTTGTGCAATTAGATAGAGAATGCAGAAGCACTGAAAGATGTGATTTTACAAATTCTTTTACTAGCATGATGAAATCTGACTTGAGAAATTATTTTCTATAAAATCAACCTATGAATTTGGGGATGATGTGATAAGACCAGGTGTTACATCAGAAGAAAATTATTGATACCAATTGCAGTGAATAAGACCCAAAATGTCAAGGTAGGTTTGTTTGGGTTTTTTTTTGTAAGAGTACTCCTAGTTTTCTGAAGAGTTCTAAGAACTTATTTCAAAGCTAAATATATACCTAATTAGAGATCTGAATGAAACTGGAAGCTGAAACATTAATTTTATACTATGATAAATGATCACAGAAAAGGACCAACAAACATGGTTGAAATATTAGTTTCTGACTTAGTTCCAGGTTGTTTAGCTGAAGTATTTTGAGACTCATAATTATTATTACCAGGCTTATATCTTATAATTGACTAGCTAATTGAAACTTTAATTGTGACTGTTAATTTTGTTTTCATGTGTACTGAAGATCGCAATTGAAAATGATGTGTTATTCTAGGGGGAAGGACAACAGAGAGACAGGGTGGAAAAAAAACCATCTTAAAAGCACCTCTCATATGAAGGTATGATGCAGAAGTTGGGGCTGTTCAACCTGCAGAAGAGAAGGCTGCTTGGAGACATCATAGCAGCCTTCCAGTGTCTGAAGGGGAGCTATAGGGATGCTGGGGAGGGAGTCTTCATTAGCGACTGTAGTGATAGGACAAGGGGGAATGGGTTTAACATGGGGACATTTAGATTGGATATAAGGAAGAAATTCTTTACTGTAAGGGTGGTGAGGCACTGGAATGGGTTGCCCAGGGAAGCTGTGAATGCTTCATCCCTGGCCGTGTTCAAGATGAGGTTGGACAGAGCCTTGGGTGGCATGGTTTAGTGGGAGGTGTCCCTGCCCATGGCAGAGGGGTTGGAACTAGGTGATCTTAAGTTCCTTTCCAACCGTAGTTATTCTATGATACAACGTTAGTCTCCAGTTTTAGATGAAAGGTTGTTCAAAGGAAATAGTTATCTAGAAGAACTCTTTATGTCTGAATTTGACTGAATAGTTTCTCATATAGCAAATTTCTATTTGAATTTTTTAAACAAGAAATGCAATATTCATCAACAGAAATTATTTGTGGCTATTTAGTAGTAATTCTTGAGTAAAAATTGTGTATTTCATGAGGCTAAAAGGAAAATAGCATGTCCACCAGACCGTCTGCCTCTCTTAATGTAGCACATACTTCTGCTTTTTCCCTGCATATATATGATCACTTGGACTGCCCTAGATAGAGCACATACTGACTTCTAATTCTCAAATTGTTTGAGACTGTAAACTTGGAAAACGTTGCTGAAATATCTCTTCTTGGAATACTTTGACATTTTTCACTCTTCTGAAGAAAAACACAGCATACACCTAAAGACTTTGGGCATGCAGAACATCTGTTCTAAAGACTTTTCCTACTGAGAAAATGCATAACAGCTACACTGTTCGCTTTTCAAGAGACAGTATCAATAGCAAGTTATAATTATTCCATGATGATAAACTCAAGCATAACTTTTATCTTAAGCTTTTAAACTTACTTATCTCTTATTTGTAATTCTTAACACAAATGTTTTAATCGAATATGTAAAAGCTAATTAGGGTGATAAGTAACAACTTTGTCTAGTGATCAGGAATAAACTGTAGCTGGCACAGGAACTAAAGATTCACTGTCTAAGAGAGGAACTTTATTATTGTTCTGATTTTTGTTTTTCTGTAATAGGATAACAAATCCTTGATAAATACTATCTCAAACAAAAAATCTTGTCTCTCTCGTCATACAAGGAGGAAAAAATTCTTTCTATGGGAAAGCTATTGCTGGCTTGTTGTGCCAGAAAGCGACAGAGATGGATTCATACACATCCTACAACTTACTCCCTTTGGAATGAATTTCTGTGAAGGATGATCGTGTGATTCTGTGTAGTGACTCTTAGGAGATGTACAGATACAATCAAGAGGATGTTTTACAAGTAGATGCTATACGTTGGTCAAAAAGCACTCCCAGTCATGAAGCTAAAGTAGTAAGGTTGCCTTACCACATTTTTTTCGTTCAGTCCCTGAAGAATAACCCAGGTTTGAGACTCTGAGTTTTGAGATAAGATTTGACTCTTAGTGAAGATAAAGAGTTCTAAGAGCTGAAATTTCTCATCTGAGAGCTTGGTTAGCAAGGCCAGTATCCAGTATTCTAGTGCATACAAAACATGATGTGCTGATTTATGAACTTGAAAAGACTTAAAGAAATATTCTAAAAAAAAAAATAAAAAAAATCTTGAATTTGGATGCTCAGTTTGAAATTAGTGCGACCTAATTTGTCACAGAGCCTAAATGTCACAGGAAAAGTCTTTCTCATGATTTTGTCATGGTGCAGATATAAAGTTATTCTTCTGTATTTTGAAGCTGTCTAGTGTTGTGTAGATAGGCTTCAGAATGTTGGTGTAAGAAAGTATTCAGCTTCCATTAGACTTTTAGATGAAGGCTTGGGACAGGTAAATATGAAATTTTTGAGTAGCAGTTTCAGATTTGTTTGTACTTTCTTCGGCATTTCCCTTAGCTTCCTTTCCTTGATCAGGAAAGCTGGTTGGTAGAGCTTACATACATAATGTATCTGAACTGGTCATGAATAAATAGAGGGTAGATGCTAAAAGTGTTCCTTATCTGAAAACCAAAAAATAGCCTTTAGGTAAGAGCAATAGAGAAATTTACTGATTATATTGAAAGCAGAGGAATTGCCTCAGGTTGTTGCCTTTCATAAAACTAAACTAGACCTAGTGATTTGAGCAATTTCTTTTAAAACCCAGGTTCTTATCAAGTGGGATAAACCAATTTAATCAGGTTCCTCTTTTCAAACACAAACTTTTCTGCTGTTTCCTTATTCAATCATTTGCTTAACCAATGTGCTACTATTTGCTTACCTCAAAGAGTGCTGTTCAACCTGAACACATACTGAATTGAGATACAGTGAATAAAGGTAATATTGCTTTGCAGAATAAATAGTTGTGCTGGATTGGACTAACATTAAATGATAAAATATACGTTTGTCTTATTCATACTAGCTAAAAAAGTAAGGAATAGAACTACTTACTCATATTAGGAGATGATAATGGTATAACATTAGAGCATACAGGTTCCAAATGCAATTGTTACTTGCAGAATCACACCTCAAACCACATATACTGACTTTATAGGTATATTTTTCATCTTTCTTTCACTGAGAACATGACTGTAACACAGAGGAAAGGGAAAAGCTGAACATATTAGAAGCTATGTTTCTTTGAGATACTGAGCGATTACAGAGTTTGTTGATATCTTTCTTTTCCATCAAGCATAACTCACTTTTTCATTTTCACATTGACCTTTACAGAGGAGGCTAAAAAGTGCGTGGAAGGCTATTCAAGACATCAATAAAATCTTTTAATCATCACATCCTCTTCAGCTCACTGTAGCATTCTAATGTAGGTAGAAAGTTTTGTAATATAATATGCTAATTACAGTAATCCTGAAACATTCCTTCTGAGGAATGAGAGATATGAAGAATTCATAGAGGTCATGAGATTCAGTTTCATCTGTTTTGGACTTTTTTTAGTTTCTCCTACACCTGACTCTTACACAGGTACTGCTGAAGCTGTGTTCAAATGCTGTAATTTTTAGTAGAAATTCTGTGCAAATTGTGTTTCTTGCAGGTCTTTAACGCTTCCATCCCATTTGTGCATAACTGAGAATACTCCGGAGCAGTTTCCTTCGTAATTTATATTTGTATTATTGAATATTAATAATGACTTAAGGGAATGTATTGAAATCTATAAGTAGTAGAGATGCCCAGCTGACAATAGATATACATAACTTGTTATCTTTCGCTTTGAGTAGTAAACAGTCTTCAATTTAAAGCAGTCCTGAATCACCTCATAGTGTCTAACTTGTCAAAGAAAATACTGGTTCCTGAGGTCTTGTGAACATATAATATCTCAGTGACTATTTTGCTCTTTTACTGCATAAGCCATGTCATTTTTCATAACTTTATTTAACAGAGAAGGGGATTCCAAAAGTATTTTGGGTCATTCTTCCAGCTGTGGAACCAGCATTTCTCAAATTCTGGACCTCTGCCCACTGTCTTCTCTTACCTAGATTAAACCTGATCTGACTTCCTGCCCTGTGTTTTCAGAGTCAAGGCTGCGTCTATAAATGAGAGCTGGTTGCGCAGGCTTTGAGTGGGACATGAGGGAAGCATTTTCCACCTGTCATATTTGCTGAGTGCAGTCTGATCAGGCTGCTCTGGCGAACTGTACGAATGGCATTTGTCATGCCCCTGCAGCTCAGCCTTCCACTGTCTGCTTTGGCAACCACTTGGATTGTGGTAGAGAATGTGAAAGTAACACATATTCCAGTGCAACCAGTGAAGATCTCTCCTTCTTCAACCTGAATTATAACATCATCAGATGCTTTTAGTTCATTATCTACTTAGCTTTCCTTTGGATTCTTAATAGAAATTCTCTTGTAACATAACTTGGCTGTTCAGAATTTGTGTACCCCACTTCTCATGCTCAGACTGCTCTGATTTATGAGTTTCTGCTTTATTTCTAACTGCTTTCTAGATTCAGTCTGCAGATTTTTCTCCCTTTGGAAACCCAGGCAATGAAGCAAAACTGAGCAGTCTTCAATAGGCACCAGGAACTGCAAATGCCATAGCTTTTCTCACCCTTCAGACATTCAGATAACAATCAGACCATTAAACTGGAGATCACAACTTCACAACGTCAAGGTACAGATGTCATCATTAATGAATCAGTCCAGGTTTTGCAAAAGCACTATAAAATTTAGCTGCTCAGGCAAAGTGTTGTTGTATCATAAAATGTGTTTCAGGTGAGCTGTTGAATTGTACTTCTAGGGTATGCTACAACTTGTAGTCCAATCTAGAGATCTTCAGAAGGCAGCTTAACTGGCTTCTTTCCAGATCTGCTTCACCAAGATATTCTTACATGGCACAGGGATTATATGTGGTAGAGGAAGCTGGAGATGCAAGACTGAGGTTAAACGTTATGACCTAAAAATGTATGCTATTACTAAAAGTTACAAATGAGAGAAAGAAGGAAAAAAAATAAAATTAAATGTTTGACATATTTTTAGTTTTGTGAATTTTATACCTAAGGACCATTTCTTCTTTCTGTGTCTTTGCTAAGGAGCTCAGTGAGTGAATATTTATGTTTAATTTGTTTGAGCCAGAGTGTGGCAAATGAAATTTTTTCTTTTTCTTTTTTTTTCTTCATTTCATTATATTTCCTGAAAGTAAACTCAGATGTGTCATTTAGGATTTTCAGGGTGGGTAGTATTTGATCTTTCTCACTGTAGTAAATGCATATGGTGAGTACTATTATTTCTGAAAAAGCTTTGCTTAAAAAATAGATGCGCTTTCCTTTTTGTCCTAGAATTTCTTTGTCCACCCTCAAGGAGATAGGTTCTAAATTTTAACTTGGCTTTGGAAAAGGAAGATTATGTGTAGGCATTGATATATCAGTGTTCCTATTATCAATATCCTATTACAACAGTTCTTCTTGTCTGTTCATACATTTATGTTGGAGAATTAAACCATCTGGTTAGTGCTGGAATAATCATTCTGATGCATATTGTATCTTGTTTCAATTTCCTGGAGAGGACCAAAGCCCTCTTAATGCTATTGCAATAGAAGGATGTCATGGGTTCAGCAGTAGCAGTCGTTTTTCTCCTTCTTTGTAGCCAGTGTGGAGCTGTGTTGGTTTTTTTTCCCTTTGGACTTTCGGCTTGTGAGCAGTGTTGATAACACCAATGTTTTAGTTACTGCTTAGTACATTTTGATCTGGCCAAGGACTTTCTGAGCCTCATGCTCTGCCA
>JANRGW010015780.1:0-21330 GCA_024733675.1 Psilopsiagon aymara
GTAGTGGTTTGTGTTATACCTTAGTTACTAAACTGTTCTTATTTCAACCTGTGGGAGTTGCATTCTTTCGATTCTCCATGTAGCAAACTGCGTGGCTGATTTACAGCCTAAACCACGACAACCATACCTCTCTAAAATATTAGTTCTGACTGAACAGCTTTATGATGTGTTCTACAAAAGTCTTTAAAATAACACATATCTATAGAATACTTTAAAAAGGGATTGATTTTCAATGGGTTATTTCTTAATTTTTTTTTTTCATTGTAATATGATCTTCAAAAAAAATTAAGGGAAAGATTATGTTTTGTGTTTGGGTTTTTTTTCCCTTCTGTTTTAAGCTGCTTTCTGATGTCCCACAGCTGGAGATCACAATCCTACTGGGTCTCAAGTGTAAATCCTACTGCTTCATAAATTATTGACTAGCATTTAGAAGTCAAATGAGAGCAGAGAACAAAAGTGAATTACATACTTTGACCCTATTTGTTAGAAAGACATTGCTGTACTTGTCTTGTGACTAAGTATAATTATCTTTCTGTGATCAATTTTTCATTGCAGCAAATGGAACATCCGTTTTAATAAAGGGTGAAAAATTGGGCTGTTTTAGTGCAAAACTAAATTCTTAAAAAATTTGGGGTTGGAGCACGTTTCTGATTACTTTATATCCTGATGTACAGAAAGATTGAAAATCTTTGGATGATACAGGTAACATCATAATATTATAATATATAGGATGGAAGTTTCAACATGGTCAGTCATGTGAAGGGTATCCAGTGGGATGTGTAGTAGCTCAATTATAAGCTTTAAATCTGTAAGGGACCACTGTCTTCCTGAAGCTGGGGAGAAAGAATCTGATACGTATTCATACTGAGGTCATAACCTACATTACTGTAACCAATTATTAACAGCCAAATTTTTATAGGGTTTTGGAGGGCCAAAGTTTAGGTGAGTATTCTCTTTTATTTACTGACCATCACTACTCATGAATGTAGGCATCAGTGTGCTGAGTGAGATTTTTCAAAAGTTGCTTTTATTTTGGGGAAAATAAATCCTGTTCAGATTTTTGGCTGTGTGTCTGTAACAATCAGCTCTTCTGTTTAAAACCAGAAGTAGACACAGATGTGCACTACTTTAATGAGATTTGCAAGCTGGATTTGTATTTATTCTTTTATGGTAATTCCTTGATCAAATTGGATAAAATAGATTTGAAACAGATTTTTTGCTTGTATAAGTCCAGTGAAGTTGTTAAAACTATAAATGGCATTTAGGGCTTCATAGTTGGCAGCAACAAATATTGATTTGCACGCACATAAATGAAATTTGCATTAAAACTAAAAGAAAAATGTTATTTATCTGGTTCAGTGAAAGAAACAAAGGAATATAGAGGGAAGAGAACTGATTTCTTCTGTTCTCTTTGTCTCCTTTTCATGATGATCTGTGAGACAATAGTATAAAATCTTTACCCAAAACCTGTTTGATCTTTCTTTAAGGTACTTGGTTGGGCTTCATCTTTGCAACCTTGCTCTTGATACTTGCATGTTATTTACATTGCTAGTATTAGTAAACTTCTAGCTATTTTTTAGGTTGTGTAGTTTTCTGATAATGTTTCTGCAGCACAAACTTTCACTGTATCAGTACATTCACTGAATGCCTTTGTTCTGCAGGTAAAGTGCCTTGCATATTAAGTATCTTGTATACTCAGAAAGAAAGAGAACCAAACAATTTATTTTGCTATCTAAAGAATATAAGAAAGTTTCAGACAGAAGAATGAACTCCACTTCCCTAGAAAAACTGAAATGTTTGCTGTATCTGTAAGTGCCTTCTACATATTCAACCTTTATGAAGACTGCGTGGCTGGATCTCAGGTGTTTGTTGTATTGGTTCAAAGGGTCTACTCTGCCCTTGCAGCCTGGGTCATTCCCTGCAATAGGCAAGCACTCACTGAAATAGAGTGGCCCACACCATTTGACTTTCAATATTCCTTTGCAGATATGCAGAATATGGGGCTGGTGCATAGATTTTTGCAGGTTTTGTGCTGTTCTGGCATTCTTTACAGAGCCTATATGTGAATGTGCATACTAAAGCAGTGTTTATGGATTTCTTCTATGCTTGGATGAATTTCTTCCAAAGAAGACAAAAGATAGTAAATAAAATATCATTGTTAAGGAAACTTTATGAAAAAAATACTGTACAATTTGAAAAGCACACACACCAGCTATTAAAACAACAGCTTATCATCAGCAATCAAAACCAGTTACAAGTAATTCAGTGAAAGAAAAGCTGAAGATCCAAATTCTAGGAGAGCTCAAAATCTTTCAGTTGATGAGAGGGAGATTTTGTTTGTTTGTTTTGTTTTGGGGGGATTGTCTTTTGGGGTTCTTTGCCTTTTTTTTAGATTTTTTTTTTATTCTTTTTTCTTTTGGATAAAACTTGTTAAAGCTTTACTAACTAAGTGGAATTTACTCTTTTGTCTGAAATTTACTGGTACGTATGATCCCAAGGGCACTGTTTCTTCCTGATTTGTTAGTTTCATTTTTTCTTGTTTTGTTTTTTTTTTTTTTTTTTTTTTTTTTTTTTTTTTTTTTTTTTTTTTTTTTTTTTGGTTGGTTGGTTTTTTTTTTTTTGTGGGTTTTTTTTGTTTGCTTTTGTTTTGTTTTGTTTTGTTGGTTTGTTTTTTTCTTCCTTTCTATTTCTGAAGACATTTCCAGTAGTTTTACATTTCTAGAAAGTTTGGGGAATTAGGAGAAAAGAACCTTGCACTCATTGTCTTTATAAATTCTGCATATGCATGGATCAACAATGACAGAAGCAAGAACTTTTCGGTTTTGTTTTTTCTCTGTGTTGCTCATTGATCCTACTATTCTTTTTCTTTATCATCAAAGACACATCATTTAAGAAGGAGAAAAAAGAGAAGAAAAAAAAAGAACAAAATATTATCTCGGTAAAGCAGCATTGCCGTGACTTATCTTCCACTGGGCTAGATTTATATGCTGGGAAGAAAAGTGGAGAACCAAAACTGTGTCATTCTTATAACTGAAGAGCAATGGAATATTATGAAAAACTTTTTAAACTACCAGTAACCTTAACAACAGATCTTCACATAGTATGACTATTTTATAATATATCTTTGCCCTTGGAAAACTATTCCTTTGTTCCACAGTAATGCTTAGTAGAATTTGAATATGCTACCTTATAATTTGTCATTAACACTCACTTTATTCTCCAATATAATCTTACCTGTTTATTGGGTAATGTGTTTTCTTTGTCAGTTTATGAATTCATTGGTTATAATTGGAAGCAGAAGTACTGGTAGCAGTATTTAATGGTATCATGTAAAGTAATTTACTCAGGTTTTTGATAGGTAGTATGGTCAGGCTTGGGAACTAAAACAGCACCTATTGATTTATTCTTCTAAGAACCTGAATACATCTAAAACTTTAACTCACTGTTCATTTACAAGGCAACAGAATTGAAACCACTGCATGCAGTTTTTTATACTTCTGCTAAATATTCTTTCTTTGTCTACAAGCATTGCTGCTTCCCAGTCTTACGATTTCATGGAGTGATGCTGAGAAAAATAGACTGGATTCTTAGATGATATGAGCTGGAGGGACTCTTTTGCATTGTTTCTCTATGGCTGTGCTGTTGAGGACTTGCAGCAGTAATATAAATGCAAAGAGAAACCCTCAAGAAATACTACAAGGCACATTTAAGAAAACAGCATCATATACATCTTATAGGAGGTCTTTCCTGCTGTCACAAGATTTGTCTGAGTTCAAATTCTGTTCCAGGTAATAAAACCCATTAGCTATCTATTATTCTAAAAATGGGATTATAAGAGTGTATATTTTATAATTAGGCTTTGTAGAATTATATGAATTATCCATATACTAATGGCATTTATGCTCTACCATTATTTGTTGGATTTGTGTGGCAAGGTTTTGGTAGCAGCAGGCTAAAGTGGCTTCTGTGAGAAGCTGCTAGAAGCTTCCCCCATGTCCAGCAGAGTCAGTGCCAGCTGGCTCCAAGATGTATCTGCTGCTTGCTAAGGGCAAGCCTATCAGCAATGGTGGAAGCATGTCTGGGATAATACAGTTAAGGAGGGAAAACCCCTGTGCCTGAAAAAGGAGTGAGATTTTTTGAGAGAAAGAGTCTCACAGATCCCAAGGTCAGTGAAGAAGGAGGAGGGGAGGTGCTTCAATTACCAAAGCAGGTATTCCCCTGCAGTGTGTGATGCAGATCTTGGTGAGGCAGCTGTGCCGCTGCAGCACATGGAGGTCCATGCTGGAGCAGATATCTCTCTGTAGCCTGTGGAGGTCTGCACTAGAGCAGATTTCACCTCCAGCCTGTGGAGATGCACAGTGAAGATTGCACTTGTAGGCCATCCAGAACCCCACGCCAGAGCAATGGGATGCCTGAAGGAGGCTGAGACCCTGTGGGAATTCCACACTGAAGCAGGCTCCTGGCAGGAGCTGTGGCCCCATGGAGAGAGGAGCCCACACTGGAGCAGGTCTCCTCCTGGACTTGTGACCTCACACTGGAGCAGTCTGGTCCTGCAGGATGCACCCCATGAAAGGTGTGGTTCACACTGAGTAGTTCGAGAAGAGCTGCAGCCTGTTGGAAGGACTCACATTGGAGAAGTTTGTGAAGAACTGTCTTAGATGGGAGGGACCCCACACTAGATGAGGGAAAGAATCTGAGGAGGAAGAAGCTGTAAAGATGTGAGATGGACTAACCGCAACTCCCATTTCTCACCCCCTGCATAGCTGTGGGAGATGAGAGAGAGAATTTGGGAGTGAAGTTAAGTCTAGGAAGAAGGGAGGAGTAGGAGTAAAGGTATTTTAAGATCTGTGTTTATGTCTTTTTATCCTAATCTGATTTGATTGACAATAAATTAAATTAATATCCCTGAGTCAAGTCTTTTTTATCCATGATAGCTATTGGTGAATGATCTCCCCTTCTCATTATCTCAATCCACAAGCCTTTCATTATGTCTTCTTTCCTGTCCAGCTGAAGGAGAGTGATAGAGAAGCTCTGATGGACACCTGGTGTCCAGCCAGAGTCAGCCTACCACCCATATTTTTAATCAGACTCATATATTGCAAAAAGAAGATATTTTCCTTTTTACTGAGAAAGGTAAAATGATTTGGGTGTCTAGTGATTGATTAAGGTCCTTTCTGACCCTCACTATTCTATAATTCTATGATTCTATGATTGTTACTAATAAAAATCTAGTTTCGGCAACAGCAACAAAACTTTTGTTGCTGTTTCATGCATGAGCATTGAATCCCTATCTGGGAAAAGGCTTTTTAATTGTATGATAACTTCTTTGCAAGCCAAGAAAGTAATGTTATAGAAATTAAAATGCTAACTAGGGGAGGTTTCTTCATAGCAGAAATGGGCTTTCAGTCAGATATTAAGGGAAGCCAGAAACATCATGTAATTTGTCCCTTTTCCATCTTCAAGCACACAGATATGTTGGAAGGAGTGTAAGAGTGGACGTTTTGTGGAATGCATCTGGGCCTACTCAGAGAAGGACCTGGAAGCCACGGAGGACAGAGAAAAAATGAGAGCAAAGAGGAATGAACCTCTTTGAGCTTGCAGCTGCTGAGGAAAGAATGAAATCTAGTGAGAAAACAGCAGGCAGCTTCACATAACAGGCAGAGGAAAAAAAATGTCTTCTGTAGATAAACTGTTCCTGCTATTTGAATTATTTAAATTTTCTCTGTTTAAGAAGGTCAGGGTCCCACTTCATGTTTTTCATAGAACCAGTATTTTAATAATATTTTTTCAGAAATCTTTTCAGACTAGGGAAGGAGAAAGCATAAGCATATAGCTGCGAAACTTTAGCTGACATTGTCTTTATTACAACAATTTATAAAATGGAAAACTCCTTCTATATTTCACTTAGTAGGACCCAAAGGACTTACCACAACCCACTACAGCTTTTTTGCGTCTTCATTCCTGTCAGTTCCTAATGTAGATCATTTCCTCTTCAGGAATTTATGAAATCACAACAGGAACACTACACCCACAGCTGCAAAAAAATGCAGACTTTTATTCATTAAAGCGTAACCTTTCCCCAAAGCAGGTACAGTGATCCGTGATACCTTCTTTGAAGCTCAGCTTATAGGAATAAATATGAAGAAACAAATGTTGTATGACAAGAGAAAAAGAAGGCGTTAGCCTTATTGAATAGTTCTCACTATAAGCTAAACAAAGTAGATTTTTTTCTGTAGCATATAGTCTTGGAAGGACTTGTTCTGCAGCAGTGGATTCTGTTTAATGCGTTTGTGTAAGGAGTACAGCTTCAAGTTTCAATGTACAGTGGAGTCACTTTTTTTTTATGCTACACTTTTGCAATCTCCCATTTATTTCAATAGTATGGCTAAAGCAGAGCTAATTCCTCTGTATTAGACACTCAGATAAAAAGAACAGGATGAGTGACACTCTAACTTTGTTCATATTATGAAGTAGTATACCATGCTCTGTAATCTTGTATAGAAGAAGAGTATGTTCTGAATGTAAATAAATAAAATTTTTATTAATCCTGGAAGAGGTAAAAAAACACCAACACCCCACCCCACCCCCAGTTCCCCAATTTTCAGTATTGTGATCATGTCATTGTATTGTGTTTGGTTGCTCGTTTGGGTACTGCACATAAGAAGTAGTCACAAAATTCTACAATTTTTTGTGAAGTAGCAGAAAAAAAATCTGGGGAAACTTTAAGTGGACTAACTTCTTTGTCATATGACATTTTTTGTTAGCTCTAAGCTGAAAACAGGACAGAGAAAAGCTATTCTGTATTATTTTCTGCCAGGGTTAGCCAGCTCTGTGTGTGGCTCACATTTCCAAAAGTAATGGAAGCAGGGACAGAACAGGTGAGAAAAAAAAAAGGAACCCTATTTCTTGAAGTCCAACAGGCAGCTCCTCAACCCTTTTTTTTTAGTATCTTCTCCTCTACTGTCAGTCTATGAAGGGAAGAAGCAGTTGCCCTATTCATTGACCTTTGCAAAAGTACGAAGGAGAAGATGAATGAGAAGGTGAACAAAAATAATTAAGATAAACACCTTAGGTCTGGTGTCAAGAAATTGTTTTCAGTTAAGAGCAGGTGGGAGAACACCCATCCCTTAGCTGTTTGACTTCTGTCTCTTTTGTGTGCAGTTTGCTTTACTGAAGAGATTTATTGGTTTATTTCCTCCTCTAACAGCTTAATGAGATGTGGAATTCAAGTAGTAACTAAGTCACAGACATTAAAACTGAGGTCCAGAGAAAAGTGACTGTTTAAGTGCTAGGACAATTTTGCGAATATAAGTCTCAGGTGAGAGTGTGAAACACTTAGATTTTTCCCATTATAGCGTAAGTATATGCAAAGCACAAGTGTCTACTGTCAAGTTAATCTCCTTGACATTAGTATTTCTGTGCATTTTATCACTTCTTGCTCAATTTTGTACTTTTTCTCTGCTTCCTGTAGTTACTGGCACCATGTTGAATGATTTAGATTAAGGCTGGTATTTATTTCTGGAGTAAGTTCTGAGTACACCTAATATGTATTTCTGGGAAAGCTCAATACACTTCAATACAAATGAATAATCTGATTTTCAGAACGTGGAAATATGTATACTGTCCCACACTTTTTCTCTATTTAAAGATGAATGATATAATTCTATTGGAGTAATAGCACAAATAAACCACCTTGAACATACTTCAGAACTTCTGTTGTAAGTAAACACTGTGGAACTGAAGCAATGTAAATGCCAAAAATCACTTGTATCATAGCAATCTGTTCAGTGCTTGCTTGTGTAGCTTCCAGACACTTTCATATAATGCCTGCAGAATTTGGAGTGATGAGATCCTTGGTTTTAAAATTCCGCAAATACCATTATATAGCAATTGGTTTGAAAATACAGAATGGAAATTTCAAGAAGCCAAGAATAATGAACTTTCACAGTAATCTCTTAATGTAGACTCTTCTTACCAGTTTGGTCAATTTGTGTAGGGATCAGGATATGTGTGTTGTTCCTGATGATGGATATTTTATATTAATAGATCTTTGAGTTATAATACACAGTTCATGAAGTCCAAGTAAATCTTTCTGCTGTCATCAATGAGCTTTCTGTTAGAATTTCATTTACTTATAGTTTGTTGGTGTACCTAGCTTTCTAGATTTATTGATGAGATACTCTGGCTAATAAGAGAAATTGATAATCAATTTGTTAAAGTGCTTGTTGCTCAACTTGACTATGGCTTTGATTTTCATGGCTGTAAAGACAGCCATCATCAGCAATTACAAATCATCTAAATATAGCACCACGAAATGCTGTATGTTTGTATATGCAAACTGTTGTTTTGCAAGGTATGAGCATTTGAGGTGACCCAAAAATCAAGGTAAACGAAGTAAACCCCAGAATATTTACAGTAGACTATTTGAGGCTGAAGTCATGAAGATATTTGTAGCTGAGCATATTTTTTACCACATTATAGGTATCTTAAAATTGGCATATCACTTAAGAAAATTATCATAATAAAAGCAAGAAACATTGGAGAAATATTTTGCTTCATTGAAAAGCTTTTAGAATTACTTTCATTTGACTTAACATAGGCTTTTCTTGTTAAGGGTATCACTTACTTGTTGGAATTCAAAATAAAATAATCTTCAAATAGGTCAGTAGAGCTCTTGTTTGTATTCCAGACAGCAATGAACTGGAAACCAATTGCCAAATTCTAGGTTGAGTGCTTTGTAATCTTGCTAGTATCTCACAAATTCATTTTAAGTTCTGTGACAAAAGTCCCATCTACACCCCACAGAGGATTACAGTGAGACAATGACAGGTGGAGGAGCCCAAGTAACACTCTACCCAGCTGCTCTCAGGCATCACAGAAGCAAAAAAACTTGGAGCAGATTCTCCTGGAAGGCATGCTAAGGCACATGAAAAGCAATGAGGTGGTTGCTGACAGCCAGCATGGATTCATTAAGGAGAAATCCTTCCTGATCAATTTGGTGGCCTTCTATGATGGGGCTATGGAACTGATGGAGAGGGGCAGAGCATTCAATGTCAACTACCTGGACTTTTGCAGTGTTCGACACTGCCCCACATGACATCCTTGTCTCTAAATTGGAGAGACATCTATTTGATGGTTGGACCACTCAGTGGATAAAGAAGACTGAATGACAGCATGCAAAGAGTTCTGGTCAATGGCTCAATGTCCAGCTGGAGGCCAGTAACGAGTAGTGTCCCTCAGGGATTGGTGTTGGTACAGGTCTTGTTCAAAACGTTTGTTGGTGACATGGACAGTGGGATTGAATGTTTGCCGATGACATCAAGCTGTGTGGTTTGGTTGATAGGGTGGAGGGAAAGAATGCCATCCAGAGGGACCTTGACATGCTTCTGAGGTGGACTGATGCCAGAATTATGAAGTTTAACCATGACAAGTGCGAGTTTCTTACACCTGGGTCGAGGCAATCTCAGGCACAGCTACAGGCTGGGAGGAGAGGAGATTGAGAGCAGCCCTGGGGAGAAGGACTTGGGGCTGTTGGTCAATGAGAAACTTACATGAGCTGGCAGTGTGCACTTGCAGCCCAGAAAGCCAACTGTATCCTGGCTGCATCAAGAGGAGCGTGACCAGCAGTTTGGGTGAGGTGGTCCTGCACCTCTACTCTGCTCTCGTCAAAGCTCACTTGGAGTATTGTGTGCAGTTCTGGTGTCCTCAACATAAAAAGTGCATGAAACAGTTGGAGCAAGTTCAGAGGAGTGCCAAAAGGATGATCCAGGGGCTGGAGTACCTCCTGTATGAAGATAAGCTGAGAAGGGCTGTTCAGCCTGGAGAAGAGAAGGCGGTGTGGAGACCTCACAGCAGTCTTCCAGTATCTGAAGGGGGCCTATAAGGATGCTGGGGAGGGTCCCTTCATTAGGTACTGTAGTGATAGGACATGAGGTAACAAGTTAAAACTTAAATAGGAGAAGTTTAGATTAAGGAAGATTAATTTAGATTAGAAGTTTAGATATAAGGAAGAAGTTCTTTACTGTGAAGGTGGTGAGGCATTGGAATGGGTTGCCTAAGGTAGCTGTGAATGCTCTATCTCTGGTGGTTTTCAAAGCTACATTGGACAGAACCTTGGGTGACATGGCTGATTGTGAGGTGTCCTTGCCCATGATAGGGGGTTGTAATTAGATGATCATAAGGTCCCTTCCAACCCTAACTATTCTATGATTCTATCATTTGTGTGGATGTGTTTACTGGTAAATTCATGCCTAGCTTTGCTGCTCCTTGGACCTGTAACCATATAGCTGTGGCAACTTTGTCACTGTTGGGCTACCAGATTTGGCCTCCTTCTCATATCTTGTGATTGCATTGAATAATACAGTTGCCAAATATCATATTTGTGTATTTGAAGGGTACATGTGAAAAAAGCTGATGTGTATCCTGAATGCAATGGTAAGAAAGAACTTGGTGAAGATCTTTACCCAAAGAAGTCTCTTTTATGCATCTGTGACAAGAGTATGCAGCAGGGTTTACAGATAAGGACTTTAGTAGAAATACTTATACCGTGATAAACTTTCATAATTGTATGAGTTATTGTGTTTTACCTCCCAAAGCTTATTTTATGTAAATTTAATAATGTCTAATGTTAGCAACAGTTACCTCTCCCACTGTTTAACCAATGCCTCCACTACAGCCAGGATGCAAATATTTTGCTATTCCTTATGTATGTTCCACAGCTCAAGAATTGCTATTACAAATGCACTGCTTTGCAACTCAGCGCCAGGTCCTGGGCAGCTGAGTTTCCAAAGAGCAAATTTTGCTTCACTATTTGACTCTTTTTTAAAATGTTTTTAACTTGCTCTTCATGACTACATTATGTTGTGGTTTAGCCCCACACAGCTGCTGTCTTACTACACCCGCCCACAATGGAGTGGAGGATAATGTCAGAAGGCAGAAGTGGAAAAACTGAGGGAAAGACAGTCTAACAAGTAAAGCAAAAGTTGCATGTGCAAATTAAGCAGCACAAGGAATTAATTCACCACTTCCCATGGTCAGGCACCTGTTCAGCCATCTCCAGGAAAGCAGGACTCCATCACAAGTGATGGTGACTTGGGAAGATAAACACCACTACTCTGAATGTCCTCCCAGACACACCTTCTTATTCTCTCAGCTTTATATGGTGAGAATAATGCTATATGGCATGAGACAGTGCTTGGGTCAGTTGGGGTCAGCTGTCTCAGCTGTGTCCCCTCCCAGCTTCTTGTGCATCACCATCCTCCTTGCTGGTGGAGTGCAGTGGGAGGCAGAAATGGCTTGGCTCTGTGTAACTGCTACTCTGCAGTAATGAAAACATTCCTGAATTATCAACACCGCTTCCAGCACAGATTCAGAACCTAGTCCAACACCAGCTACTGTGAAGAAAACTCTCTTCCAGCCAAAACCAGAATATCACTCTAGGCTTTTTTGGCAGGTATCATATGTTTTCTTAAACGGACCAAGGTTTTGCTGTGTGAGTAGTGATCTGTGATAATCTAAGAACCATATACACTTTGATTTTAGTTTAAAGTTACTGTCAGGCAAAATAACATTGTATTAAGCTGGGGCAATGTCTATTCATTGGCTTCAAAATATTTTGGTAAGTGTTAATATTTATTTTTACTGAGTTTTTGAAAGGTGTACTCAAATAGTCATTAAAAGGAAGCAACTGAATATCTTTAACATTTCTCTGGGACGAAGTATGGAAAGGAAGCCATATTACATTTACCTTGCTGTCAGCACTGCTCAATTTTCTTCATCTCAAATCTGTCACAGCAGCCTACTCATGCAGATATGTGTTTAGAGCACCATATATTCATAAATCTGTTTGCAGACTGGTCGTACTATATAAGTATCTTGAAAATCATTAAAGTTAACAGACATTAAGTAAAAGAGATGTTTTTTAAGTAGCTAATGTTAATAAAATTGGATATTTTCCCCAAGTATTGTAAAGTGTCTGCAGCTTGAAATTACTAGAAAAGACTAATCAAATAAGCAAATTAATGTATCTTCTCAGCTAACAATAAGCCTTTGCTAATCCAGGAATATAAGCAGAATCCTTGGAAAATTACTCTCATTTTGGGAATGTTTGACAGTAAATCCTTTAAAAGTGAAACTTACTATCTAAAAGGCAAGAAAGCAGACAAAAATGTCATTTTTCTGCTGACAGATAGATGCAGTGATCCTCAATAAGGTAGAGCTTGATATGAAAAATCTAGGAGGAAAGTAGAATTGTTTTTTGTGTTTTATCAGATCAAGTGATGTGCAACACAATACAATGAATATCTCAGTGGCTGCTTACAAGGCAGGAGAAAGAATAAAAAGGAAAGATGAGGATTTATTTTATTTTATTTTATTTTATTTTATTTTACTTTATTTTATTTTATTTTATTTTATTTTATTTTATTTTATTTTATTTTATTCTGAATTACAAAAATTCTGAAATCAATCATCACAGGCATCATATAGACCTAACTAAAAAAAATTTTCAAATTTTAATTTAACTTGTATGTAAATACAATTACTATCATTTACTGATGTCCCTTTCAATTATTTACTGAAGAAAATATAAATATACAGGTAAGAAAACCTGAAGGTATATCAAGCTACAGCTTGGACTGAGTAGGTGTAATAAAATATTAAAGTGTGGGTACTATGTATGCCCAATGAGTACAGATTGTGTGTGAAAATATCTGAAGGCTTATTTGTCCTACAGTACATAAAATTATCTTTCATCAGATCCCAGAGTGCGGGTGGTAGTTCCTTCAGAAAGAATACTTTAGTTGGTACAAACCCCACTTATTTGTGTAGTATCATTGATTTTCTAGTTGCATAGCTTTTAGATTTTTCCCCCTTTCTCACTTTAGCTTGTCCTTCACCCACTGAAGAGGTCTGACTCAATCACTGCTTTGGATGACTAACAAGGCTCAACATAAACTTTTTGTCCACTTGGGCCTTTCCCCAGGTTTAAGTGGTTTTGAACTAAACTAAACTAAATAAACCACTCTTTTCTTGGAATTAGAAGAAATCATTTAAACTTTTGGAATGGAGAAAGCTCAAAGTGAAGAAATAAAGCGGAGTTGTTTATTTGTTTCTCTCTATTTTCACACCATGTCCTTGAAGCTAGTTCTTCCACACAGAATTCATTTTAGTAAAATCAATTATTTGTTTCTGAGGCTGCACAAATTCTGTACTCTACTCTGGTCCTTGCATAGAATTTTTCTCTCCTGTCCTTTCAAGTAAACTGTCTGTGCCGTGCAGTTTTCAGTCTTAATCAGCATGAATCGCAAGTTCTGGACCTGCACTGTCCATCTTGCTTTCAATACGTACTGTGAGTCAGCTCTGTTGCTACCATCCATGGCTAAAATCTGCTCCCATCATGATATTTGGCTTCTCTAGTACTTATAAGAAAGTACAACACAGTGGTGGTCACTTTTTTTAAAAAGGAGACATTGTTGGTAAGATATTTATTAAGAAACTAGCTTTTTCTTTTAAGATACCTATTTTTATTACATGCGTATTGCTTTAACCGCCTATTTTATTTCTATTGGTCATGAATCTCAGTGTTGTAAGATCAGAACATTTCACTACTAACTGACATTATGGATATTAACACATATGCTGAAAAGATGCATCTCAACTTATTTTTAAGGATCTCGCCCAGCAATCTGCCTCTGATTTGATATTTCTACTTTTACCACCCTCTTACTCTGCTACTCTCTCTTTTAGCCAGCTCTTGACCAGTATCCTGTTCTCTGACCTCCGGGTTCATCCAACATTTCTGATCCAGGTTTGTGTCATTCACAACATTATTCATTATAATTAATGTCCTCACTGTAGAATAGTTTCTCTGTGCCCATGTTGAACATTATCTTCTCTAAGAGAGCAACTCTGTTTCATTTGCCTTAGTAATCTCATGATTCCCCTTTCTGGGGAATTCTGATTTTCCGAAGGGGCTGGAGTGTGGGAAAAGAGAGAGGAAAAAGGGCCACAAAGATACATGCATAAGAAAATATCACAAAAGCATATTTCCTTTAAAAAAAACCCCACAAAATCTTGGTCATGATGAATGATAAGAAGATTCAGCAGCAGAGCTAAGTAAAATTCTTCCATAAAAATAAAGGAAAACCAAATTTACTAATTCAAAGCTCCATTCATTTTTTTTTCTCTGGATCATCCAGATTCAAATGTAGATTTGGGTCTTAAATACAAGGTTGGTTTGGCTTGTTTTTTTTCCTATAGTTGTAATTCTGCTACTGTGCCTTTAATTATGACAAAGCGTAAGTTACATTTCTGTGGAAATAATATGTGAGAGAATGCAATTTTATAGTCATATATGCTTGTTTTATATAAAAACATTCTCAAGTTTCAACTGAATTATCTTAAATTATTCATTGTAATTATTTTTCATTTCAGTCCATAGAATTATAGGAACTAATGCTGATTAAGTTTCATTTATATAATTTACAAAAGAACTCAGTGGTTGTGATATAACCATGTAACCTCTCTACATGAAGTTTCATTTTGCCAAGAAAAAATATTCCTCCTTAAGGGCAGGAAACTGCTCAGCTGTGACTATAGGTACTGACTGCTTATAATTGTGACCTGGGAGTCCTATGCTGTGACAAGTAAGGCTTCTAAGACCCTGTGTGGTTTGAATAATTCTAACAGCAAAAAGTTTTGTTTTGCTTTGTTTTTTTTTTTTTTTTTTATTGTGTAAGAAAAATACTATTTCTTTTTTTTTTTTCAAAACCTTTCTCTACCTAAAAGCCTGAATTTTATATTTAATGAGAGCTTCTTTCCTAGTTTTTTCGAAAAGATAAAATAATTAAATTTGATATTAACCATCTGAAGTAATCTATGGAGCAACAACAATTTTTTCCTAAGGTATATGCTTAAGAACAGAGCAAGAGTGATCCTGTATGCAGAAAGAAGCTGAGGACTTTGGGCAGATCAGCATATTGACCACAGCAGGCTGTTGTAACTGCTTCCTACTTCATTTTTAATGTGAATAAAGTAACAATTACCTGTACCACTCTCTGTATTGCATTTAGGCGCAACAATAGTAGAGATGTGGATCTTAGATCCAGCATTTATCTACAGTTGCTTCAATCTGTTCAAAAACAACCAGAAATGCTATACTGCTAATGATAATAATAATGTAAACTTTCCCATGAGCTCTTTCCTCAATAAAATTTAAGACATGGATTTCATTATTCTATTAGAGTTAAATGTCAGAAATGAATTACTAATGTGCTTGAAATGTGTGTAAAAGTTGAGGGAAGGAGAAAAGAGGTAGAATGTGAATTCTGAGACAATTATCTGAAATGCACGATATTCCTACATGTTTACAAATAATGGAGTGTAGCAAGGAAAGCGACCACAGAAAGATGCTGTTATGGCTTCCTCAGCATCCTTGTATCTTCTGTAACGATCTTCAGCATAGAGCTATAGCAGTTGTGTGAACCACTGTCTTAGCTCAGCACTGCATTGCCTGGTGTCTTGCCCCATGGTCTTACACCAGAGTCAAAGTAAAGTTGATTACACTTTCTATATGACAGCAGTTGTGACTTATTGATACATTGATGTCTAGGGCTTTTCATCTTCATGAATTAGCAAAGATCAGTTTAAATTCGTCCAGTAGTTTCAATGAGTCAAATTTCTACTGGCAGGCCTTATGCTCTGGAGCTGACATAAACCCAGTATAAAGTCAGAACTATCTGCTTAACCTTAGAGTCACTGATAAGAGCACATAATAGGTGTCATTTCTCTGAGGCTGGAGATAAGGAAAGGTTTTTCTCCTGCTAGACTGGCTGCGGAAAAGGGCTGAGGCACAGGGAGATCAAGCTATCTTCCTCCTTGGTGGGGGTTCAGCTCCTGCAGGATAAAGCCCTGAGCAGCCTGGCCTGAGCACATGGCTGAGCCTGCTCTGGGCAAGGGATTGGTCTAGATCCTACCTAGCCTGAAAACTCTCTATGTCCTTGAGTTCAGTGTTGTAAGACACCTTGTGTTCAGGGGTACCTAAGCACTGCTGACTTAACGAAAAGGCCAGCAGTGGTGCAGACAACCCTCATAAAGAGGTCATCTTAGCTTTGTGGATAATTGTTTTATGCCTTGCTCTTTGACTGATGACTTCTATAAACCACCTTTTGCAGGATTGTTATGTTCTTGTCATGCTCTTTTTGGAGACATTAGTTATGGACCATAAAAGGCCATTTATTTCATTGTTTTAGTTACTTCTGCCCATCTTTCATGCTGGTGAGGAACTTTTAGCTGCTACTGTGTTTTTACAAACAAAGTTCTGAAAATATGCTTATTTTCACCATTTCTGCTAGATTCTAGTACCGTTCTTAGCAGCTTTTCTCAAAGTTTTGAGTTCCTGGCATCTTCCATGTTTGATCCACATTTCCTGTTTGATATACATGTGGAACACCTTATTTTGCAATCTGAAATAAGATCTACAGTTTTCACCACTTGATTTGCGGATTCCTTAATGTCTGTGAATTGCTGTTTTCTCCCTTTCACATGCTATTGTGTGCTTTCAGTAACAGATAGTGAAAGCAGATGTTCTCAGTTCCTTAGAGAAACAGATTGCCAAGGAGAACTCATCGACTCAATGCACTGTTTGGAGGTACTGGCTGTAGCATGTAAAAATTTTTTTCCTGATGGTCTAACCGTATATATTAACTTCTAATGGAGTAATTTTGCATGGTGAAGCTACTTGCTTCAGACGTGCTTAATGTTCTTGGCAGTCTTTTGTCAGTGAGAACACTGATTAGCTTGGCAACTGGATTATAACTTTGAAAACTCAGGTGTAACTCTGCGTCAAGGCTTCTGGTATGAAGTTTTTTGTGTTCCTTCTGGGTATGGGAGACAAGAAAGAAAATAGCAAAACCAAGACAGAATAACTGATAAAAAAAGTTAAAAATTGAGTGCCTTTTATTCTGGGATATAGGAGTGAGTGAAAGGTCCATTTTTATTCCTGGTATGTGCAGTGAACATATAGTCAGGTTTGTAACCATATTCTCAGGACTTAATTGTGGTCATGCTTAATTTGCTTTCTAAAAGTATTTTCTAAGAGTAAAACTGTCTGGATCCATGTTTCTGTTGTAAGCTTTGGATTAAACTCTTCTAATAAAGGCAATTTTTAAAATCTGAATTTACAAGCTTGGGGTAAGTTATGGAATGGGAAGTGGCTTAGGTGATTTTATGCCTGAATAGGAGATCCCTTATCTCTTTTGTCTCTCTGGAACACAAATGGTCATTAAGTAACATATGAAGACAGGATGAGAAAGTTGAGGCTGTTCAGCCTGGAGAAGAGAAGGCTGTGTGGAGACTTCATAGCAGCCTTCCATAGCAGCCTTCCAGTATCTGAAGATGGCTAGAGAATGTCAGAAAGAGACTCTTCATCAATGACTGTAGCAGTAGGACAAAAGGGTAATGGGTTTAAACTAAAATAGGGGAAGTTCAGGTTGGATGTAAGGGAGAAGTTTTTTACTATGAGGGTGGTGAGGCACTGGAAGAGGCTGCCCAAAGAAGTGGTAAATGCTCCATTCCTGGCAGTGTTCAAGGACAGGTTAGACAGAGTTTGGGTGGCATGGTTTAGCAGGAGGTGTCAGTGCCCATGGCAGGGGGATTGGAACTAGATGATCTTTTGGTCCCTTCCAACCCAAATCATTCATAGGTTTCAATGATTCATATGATTCGTAGGGTACTTAAGACTACCAGAGTTCACATATATCTAAAATCAGCTCTTCATGTGAAAAAAATACCTGCTAAACACATCTGTTGTAAGCACTCTCTGGATGCATGGAAATGCACTATCTACTTAGATGTGTATGCGTTTTTATGTGACAAGGATCAAAGATATCTTCTAATCAGAATCAAGCTGATTTTAAAAAATAAATTCTGAATTTGGATGCTGGAGAAGGACTTTTCATAAGCAACAATAATGAAAGCACGAGGGGTTTTAACTTAAACAGGGGAAGTTCAGGTTAGATATCAGAAGAAGTTCTTCATTCTGAGGGTGATAAGGCACTGGAACAGGTTGCCCAAAGAAGTGGTTAATGCTCCATCCCTGTCAATGTTCAATGCCAGGCTGGACAGAGCCTTGAGTGATGTGGTTTAGATGAAGCATCCCTCCATTAAGTAAGAACAAATGTCACCTCTTTTCAGGGGTTGTACTTTCTGAGAGATTTTATGATTTATTGAATCATGTCACATTTGGTCTCTGGTACGTGTGCATTTGATAGTGGGAGTATATAGCAACTTTATTACTTAAAGTAAGTGACAAAATTGATACATTCTTCTTTAGTCTTTACTTCTGCTGCTTTTTATTAAAAACAAATCAACAAATAAATAAAACTTTATATAACAGGTTCCCTGCAATGAAAATAAATGTAGCTGAAGTGCTTTTGGGCTGTATTTCTGTCCACCTAGGGATAGTTTCTGTGCTTGTTTTGCAATTTAATATGCTCAGCCTCTGGCTCAACTCCCATCAGTCCCACGGGATGCTCTTGTGGTTCAGTAAGGTCAAGCCAGGGAAGAAAGAGCTACTACAGGAGGTATACTATCTAAACAAAGAACTTGGTAAAGGAATACTTTTGATACAGAGGATACCTATTTGTCTTTTAAATTTTCCAGGAATTTGTCCTCCTACGTAGACAAATTCAAACCCTGCTTATGTAAGGAAAGATAGAGCCTGAACACTCAAAAGGCAGCTCATATGCACATCTGCATCTATGGTTGAGTGTGACAGATGTACAGTTGCTAGGCTTTTAGCAAATCTGTTCAATCTTGGCAGATTTATCAGGATGATCACAGAGGAGAGTTTCATCAGGTAGGCATGGGCAGCGCATGTCATAACAGACCTGGGAACCTGGGGTAAAAGATACTGCGGCACAAAACAGTAAGAATGAATACACGACTACTTCCTTATCGATTGTCTCCACATGCTATTATGAAATCAGGAGGCAAAAAACTCCCAGACAAGTTTGACTGCTCCACTGATTATTAAGTCCTGTTAATTGGAGACATACAGGATTTTTTTTCTAAAGGAAGAAGTCTATGCCATGCACTGTTTAAGACCTTAGTTTAATCACTTGTGCAGTAAATTTAAACTTGACATCCACTTCTGCTCCCAGATCACTAAACATATCTTGTCTGACTGTGAACGTATTGCTCTTCTTTTCTTCCCCTTTCTCCTTCTTCTGTCTTTAAAAGTTTTATTTAAGCTATAAGTTCAGTACATATGTGCAGTGCCAGGATACTAGGAGTCAGATCTGCATTTCGCATGCTCTACTTCAACCCCCAGTTGAACAGATACTGCCTTCAAGTTAAGAAGCATTTTGTTTCTGAGCGATTTATTTCTGAGAAGGAAAACACTGGGCTTCCTACTACAAGGTGCTGCATATCTCAGCAGTATGAGAATGTACCTCTTTAAAGCTGTAATATACCTTTTGTCTGCTGGTGTTAAGTGGGAGCAGGGGTTTTCAGAACCTTGCAGAATAAAACTGACATATGCAATAAGTATTTTTTTTAAAAGAAGGACAGTAAAGAAAGAAAAAAAAACACCCTAATATTTTGAAACATAATATTTTAATATTTAAAGTAATTAATATTTAAGTAATTAAATATTAATAAATTATTTATTAATTATTAAGATACTTAATTTTTGTGGTAATAAAGTCACAAAAGCTCCTGTTTACTTGAGCTGAAATTTACTCCGTTGTAACTGTTACACAGAAAACATATTGAAATCTTTTTCCATTACCTTTTTAAACCTCAAGAATATTTTCCCTGAAGCTTGTGCCAGCTCTTATACACATTCTGGTGCCTTTTTCTGGTTTTGACTTGAAGTTCTAAATGGCTTCTCTAAGATGTAGTGCATGACACATTTCTTGAACTGCCAGAGACCCTCAAAATAACCATCCATCTGCTTCTATTGCAATGACCAAGCAATGAATGCCCACAAAAATTTTATGAAAAAAAAATATTACGTAGCAATCAGTTCTGTACTTTAATGGTTGCTGAAGACTTTTGCTTTCCTCTGAAAATGATCTATCTTCACTACACAAGGATGTCCATCAATCTTCCTATTTTGCCATTTATTGCAGTTATATTTTATATAAGAAAAAATGCATAGCTGGCCAAATAGCTGATCTTGTTCTATTTTACCCCAATCTTTCAGAGAGGAAAATGGAATATTTATTTTACAGAAAGCTTTCTGGTGCATTGTACTGGAGGCAGACTTATCTAATAATACTCTGCATCCATCTTGCCGTCACTTCGTGCTGGAAAAATACTAAAAGTAGCTATTACAGAAGTTTAAACAGGTAAAAGTACTGTCAGCATCGTTTGGTCTTGTATTGATTTTCCTTTGAAAGCTGCTGTAAGGTTCATATTGCTGTAGTTCGGTTAAATCAGTTTGTCTGACCTCAGCTGAAGAAATAAGATAGACCTTAACATCAATAAAAATCTATATAACACAGTTCAGTTAAGCCACATATTTTTTCACTTGCCATTTCTTATTTTGTTGTTTAAAAAGAATTTTAAGTATCAAACTGAGGCAGTATTTGAAATGCATGTGGGTGAAGTCAGCATTCTATTAAATGTTTTCCTGATTATCAACTGCACCTGAGGTCCCTGTACATAAGAAGTGAGGGCTTTTTTGGCTAAAAATCCTGTGACATATCAATATATTGTTCTTATTGACTGGGAACTGAGTGCTATAAACTGCGACTTATGCTATCATAGGATATTTCATCATTCAAATGAATTGCAGAAGCAACAAGTGTTGTGAGCTTATCCAGCAGACAAATCCTTCTATCTAAGTAGACAAGTGTGAGGAGCAGAACATGCTTAGACTAATGGTCTATGGTTACTATGGCAAAATATTAAACCTTTCTCCTTTGTTGTACTTCACAGTGTTCTTTTGCCTTTAGAGAGTAAGATAGAGTCAATAGTACAGCCAGAGTCTAAGACTAGAGCTGCATTGCTTGACGGGGTCAGGAAGCCCACAGATCTTGTATTTTGAGTTTTGTGGGGCATAACTAGACTCTTTAAATACAAGAAAATAGGCATTTTGTAAAGCATTTATGTTGCCTAAAGAAACCATGTGAATGGAACACGTATTTGAATTTAGAAGAGAATTCAAATTTAAAAAAGTACCTAATGATAACCAACCTCAAATATTGCACTGAATGGCACATATATGCAGGGAGTTGTGTTTTGTTTTGCTTTGTTTTTTTTTTTTTTTTTAGAGAGGGAGGGTTTTTTTTTTTTCCCCCCCCCCTTTTTTTTTTTTTTTTTTGT
>JANRGW010015781.1:0-10550 GCA_024733675.1 Psilopsiagon aymara
ACTACAGTCCCTAACGAAGAGTCCCTCCCCAGCATCCCTATAGGCCCCCTTCAGATATTGGAAGGCTGCTATGAGGTGTCCACTATGCAACTTGTACTTATATCAGTACTGCTTCTTGGTGTGTGGAAAGCATCTAACATTGGCTGCCTCCTCTCTCCTTTTACTATGGAGCAGAAAGGGGATTTTTAGATTAATGTAAAGATAAATATTGTGAATCCTGGAGTAGGTATTCTGCTGAAGCTGAAGTCTTCAGCTCATTTCATGAAGCCCTCTCTGTTTTATTTAGTGTGACCCCAAGTTTACCCTTGCAGTGGCGGGCGGTAACCTTCTTTTCCTAGACTAATGAGCTTAACAGGTGTTTTTGCAGTTATTAAACACCTATGCACTGTCTAAGCACCTAACATTTCCCTCCTGTGCAAGCCTCTTTACCATCCTTCTACTGTGTTTTGTGCTAAAGCAGAGCCCAACACTAAATTCAATAAGAAAAGATTTACATTAGGAAAACACAGCAAAATATGGCCTGTGTGGTACTCCTGTTGGCCTTGTACCCATTCTTCTGTATTGTTGCACCACCTAAAGTACCGCCAAATGTAAGGCAGAAAGTCAGAAAAACCTTATAGTCCCTCACAGTCACTTTCCAAACTCCCTTTCTCTATTCATGTGGCAGAGAGCACCTCCTCATGCTAATCCCAGAATAGTAGAGCTAGGTTTAATCAATTAACCTTTGTGAGGTGATCTGCTATTGCTGGATTGATGACTGTGTGAGTGCAAAGCAAATTCATGATTCATTCCAGGATACAGTGAAGACTATCTACAGCTCCTTCCTCACTGCCTGTTAGAAGACCAGATGCACACCCTATCAGACATTTCCAAAGCTATTGATTTTTATGCTGGTTCTTCAAAGGGAAAATTGCAGCTAGTGGGAGACTCCTGGGAGGCAATGCTGACAACATCCTCCCTCTGCCTCCCCCACACACAGATCCCAAGGAGGACCTGATGTCAGACTTGCAAAGCTCTGCCAGAAAGCACCCAATGCTCACCTTCAAAATAGATACCTGACTGGATTTGGAGGACCCTGGGAAGGGTTCTGGGATCCACAGAACGAATGAACTTCTCCAGAGTAGATGTCATGGTCTGCAGCAAGGCAGCATGTGGATTTGGCATGTAAAAAACAGTGAAGAGCTTTGGAGGCAGCAATGATTTTAGCCTGGTGCATGCTGCACCCAGGAGACCTGTGGGGCTCCGCAATGGAGGGGAGGAGCAGCACAGAGAGGTACTTCTGCTTCCTCCCCTTCATGGCCACTTCCTCCCATGGCTGCAGCCGGAGTGAGGTGAGGCAGGGGGATCCTAAGCCAGTGCCTCACCACCAGAATGGGGTACCTGTATCCACCAAAGATCCACATCAGGCTGGAAGAAGTCCTGTGGTTACTTGTTCTGCAGTGGACACAGGGTTCTGCCACAAAACTCCATCTCATCGGTGGCAGTTCCTGACCTTGTGAAGATACTATCATCAGTCCTGCCTAAGGTGGGGAAACAACATCATGTCTTAGTGGGTTTTGTTTGTTTGCTTATTTGGAGCACAGCAAAATAATTTGGTGTTTGTTGTCTTCAAAACCACAAGCAGCCTTTGAACAGAAGAAAGGAAACCATTTTGTTCTAATGTTTATGCCATCTTAAACATTGTGTCTGGATTTAAGACTCACAAGGAGAATACAAATTACTTCATCATGTAAATGGACACTAAAGCACAAGTTAGTTTTGCAAAAAGGACAAGATTTTTTTAATGTCACCAGTGATTAGTGGAGATTTGAATCTGAGATGCTGCAACTGGGAATGAATTCAAAGAGGCTACTGCCCAGTACTAAGTGAAAATCAGACTGCACTGAGGGCAAATCTCAAGCATTGGTCCCAACTCTGCCCCTCTGAGCCAGATCAAGTGTTGTCATTGCAGCAGCACTCTTCTGAAGGCGAGATCACATAGCAAGTAAGCAGCGGACATAAATCACCAGGAAAACTGAAGTCACTGTGATTTCATGTTCCCTTACAATGTCATGTATCCCTGGTGTGTCAGGGAAAGTATGATGTTGTAACAAAACGGTGAGTGAGATAACCAACTGCTTATTTTCAAAAAGTTGCATTTCACCTATATGTAACCATAGAATAGTTAGGGTTAGAAAGAACTGTAAGATCATCTAGTTCCAAATCATTGCCATAGGCAGGGACCTGCGGAGACCAAAGAGGTCACCCCTCGGCCTCCTTTTCTCCAAACCAGACAAACCCAGAAGTCATTCTGCATTTCAAGGATTTGGACAAATGTGCTGGGGGGATTTCTTGCCAATCTCAAATCTCTGCCAATCTCTATACAGTACCCTTACTGGATACTTACCTGAGGGTTTTAAAACTGTTCTACACAACTGAGTCAGTTACCTGTTTTTCCTGAGTGTTGCAGGGGAAAGCTGCCCAGTCCACGCAGTTTAAACTGAATTGGGATCAAATATCGAGCTATCAAGAACATGGAATTAGGCAACAGTCAGTGAAGTGTTGCATTCAAGTAGTAGTACAAGAGGTAAACCCCGAACTGGACACACGAATGTTAATAAACACAAGCAAATATCTAAACACCCTGTTTAACAAACACAGAAGAGATTTATTCAATTCTTCTTCTTTCCAAGAAGACCTCACCAGAAGCAGCGCAGTGGCAAATGCCACTTGGTGTATTGGTAAGGAATGGTGAGGAAATCCTGCACGCTGTCTATGTTTCTGCAAAGTTTATGCAGAGGGAAGCAAAACCTCTTTCTTCACCTTTGGTTTTGCCACAGTCAAGTGACTGTATGTGGTGTAAAAGCCTTTACTGATACAGTATGAACATACAGATTAATTTACAGGAACACCCTGCAGTGGTGCCTGCTCTGTGGCTGCCGTGGGCAGGGACATCCCCCTGAGCCTCCTGGGCACAGGCACTGCCTCAGGGCCAACACCCCAAAGGCCTTTCTCCAAGGGATGGAGGACGAAGGGGCAGCAGCAGGGCTGCGGTGGGCAGGGCTGTGGGGGCCCCGTCACCCCCGTGTCATAGCACCACCACCCACCAACACAGCATCACAATTCTCTGGGGCAGTATAAGGCAGCATCTGCCTGTGTCCCACTGGCAGAGTGCCCCACTTTGCCCCCAGGACAGAGCTGGCAGCCTGAAGACACCCCAGAGGAATTCCTTGAGGCACCAGTGGAATTACTTGGGGGGGCAGAGAGAGGAAAACTGCCTGAAGCTGCCAGAGATTCTCTGTTGCAATTCTGGCTCCTGGAGGGGCCACACTCACAGCTCATGGGATAGATGGGAATCCTGCTTCAGATATCGGGGAGATCGCCATTCTCATCTTTTGGGGAGATAGTGGCAGTAGCCGTAAGAAATAGGATCCACAGATGGCCCAGTGCCCTCCCCCAGTGCTCTGGAGCTCCCACTGCCAGGCACAGGAAGGGTTTCTTGTCCTTAGGGTTGATCAGGCCAGTGGCATTTTGCTGTTGTTGGAAGCCCCTGAGGCGGCTCCAGGTGGAGACAGAAAAGGCAGTGCCAGTGTCCCCTTGTCCCCTTAGAGGCATAACCAGCCCGTGGACCAGGAGCGGGTCTTGCTCACATGCTCAGGGAGTAGCCGATCACTAGCATTTTGGTCAGGAAGGAATTTTCCCCCAGGACAGATTGGCACTGATCCCCAGGGGCTTTTTGCCGTCCTCTGAGCACTGAGCACCACCACTTGCCAGGGCTCCTCTGGTCCTGGTGCTCTGGGTTATTGCCTGGTGCTCGTGCCCCAAGAAGGTGGCCCTCGTGTCCTGCAGCTGGGGGGGAAAGGGCTTTGTTTTTCTGCAGCCGAGCGCAGCCCCTTCATGGGGCTCCTTTGGGCTACAACAGCCCAAAGGCAGTGGCTCGTGCTCCATGCAGCTGGCCCTCGTGCCCTGCATCCGGGGGGAGGCAGCCTTCTGCGCCCCCAGGGTGGCCCCAGTGGGGCCCTGGGACTCGCTGCTGTCCTCTGTAGCACAGAGCACCATCCCTTGTCAGGGCTTCCCCGGCCCATTCGGGCTGGGTTCTTGCACTGCTCTCACACTACCACAGCACCGCTTTGAAAGATTTAGAGAAAGAAAGTAGAAACTAAACTAGACTAAAATTAACTAAACTAAGCTAAACTAAAGTAATTTTATCTATAAATAAATAAAATAATCTTTCCACCTGTAACCTTTCTGATTTGTGTCTTTGAAAGTGTTTTTGGTGCTGAATACCCTTTGGCATTTCACGTAAATAACAGTCTTATCATTATACAATTCATTGTGAGTGCAGGGTCTGGACTTGACTGGTATGGACTTGGCTGGAATGGACTGGGCTGGAATGGAATGGAATGGACTGGGCTGGAATGGAATGGAAGAGATGGAATGGAATGGAACAGAATAGAACAGAACAGCTATGATATGTTACACATATAGTTTTGCATGACAAGCTCTGACGTAGGTCTGACAGGCTATCTGCAGTGCAGGTCCCAAGGGAAGCCAGTCCCAAGCATTGAGGCCCATCAGAAATGAGTCTCGTGGATGCTACATTTCCCTTTGCTCCAATGTTGAAGGCTCTTCTCTGGAGCTACTCAACTTGGTGAATAATTTAGGGGAGGCAACATTACTTACATATTAAAACCCTCACATATTAAACCCCAAATTGTTTATAGTGGGTGCTCAGGCATTTGAGATGTCAGGCTAACTATGGGGTTTGAAGAGTTTGTTAACTTGGTCGTAATAAACATTGCTCCAGAAAGCGTGAAATGGATTTTGTAAGTGGGGAGTCTGCAGGTGCAGAGCTCACTATTGCCAGTTGTTAACACTGCAGGTGCCGCAGGCAAGACGATTAACAGGACTTTGGGTCTAGGAATGACAGGTATTAGTAAAAGCCAAACTAGAGAATATGCACAGCCAACCTCTCATCAACCATTTTAGAACAAAAGATCCCACATTCTCCCCTCCCAGTAACATGTATTTGAAATTAAGCAAATATAATTAATTTGGGAGAGAGCTGGGGACATCACATACATTCAGTGGTAATCAAAAGACCCATACTGTAGAAAGCTGGTTCTCACAGGGCACAGAGCACTGAAATATGTGAGTGGTTTCAGCTATTCCAGTGAGACATCTTTATATTTTTAGAAATTATGTGAACAACTGTAGCAAATCAAAGCTAATTTTCATGATGTACCAGCTTTCCAAGGTTGTCAGGTAGTGTGTCTGTGCCAGCACCTGGGCATTACCTGTCCAACGCTGGTTTGGCCTAAGTATAAAGAGCCCCTAAGGCCATTTCTGTTGCTCTTGAATTCACTTGTATTTGGCTCCTTGCTTTGATAAGATTGCCAGGAACAATACCACAAAAAATATTAAACATGAACTGCAGATGTGCATAAAAATTAGAAACTGCTTTTGAAAACATTTGAATCCAGCAAAGCAGACGTACAAACAGGAATGATTTTCATACAAGAAAAATCAGAACAAAACTTGTTTCATGTTGCTGAGTTCAGCAGCCCAACAGCATGGAGGAGGCAGCTGCGGCTCTGTGGTTCCAGGGTCAACCAGCATGTTTTTATTGCATGTGTTTGCAATAGGCACAGACATGCACACGTACATATACAGCACCTATACACATAAATATACATGCCAGCCAGCCAGCTCAACCTAGGCAGAAAGCACAGCATGCACAGGAATACTAACAGTCTCTTTCTGTTCCCCTCTGTGGCTGACCCAGATGAAGTGGGAAATATGTATATGTATATGTATACATAAAGTGGGAATCCCTCCAGTAGCTGAGCCTAGGCACAGTCCAGTAAATAACCTCTGATTCTGTGCTGGCACTGTGGCACACCAACAGCCCTTGAGGCCTAGGGCCCCATGTTACTGGCTGGTACAGACCCCCCTAATACATATAAGTACACACACACAGAAACACAGCTCTCACTCCTGTCTCCAGCCCCCTCCTCCTCTGGCTCCCAAGCCACTTGCCCTGCTGGCACCCACATGGCCCTATGACCACTCTAGCTGCTGGCAGTTAGACCCCCATATACACACATACAGAAGGAAATAATTAGAAATGGACCTAAATGAGAAACCAGGACTGACTGGACTGATTCAGAGCAGGGCATGGTCAGTGTACAAATGTACTGACCAGCAGCTTACTTATGTGTATTTTCCCACCCTTGTTCCTCCCCAAACTACCTTCATTACCCCTTTTCCCCATCTTTAGTTTCACTTCTAAACATCCCATATTAAGTCTTGCACTTGGCTATTGCCCTTCTTTCTGTAGTGAGTCCCATACGGCCCCCTCTCAGTCTGTAAGGTGCTTCAGTGAGCCTCTCAAGTCAACTCATGTGGTGGATGTCACTCCCAGCTCAAGGGGTGGTCACCCTTCTGCAATGCCATGGGGGGCTCTAGGCGGGACCCCATTTCTCATTTTCACCCTGCTGGTGCTATGCCTCTGTGTTTTCCCAGTGGAAAACGAGCTGTTAATGGGCTGATGGCTCTTCTGTAATGTGCCTAGAAATACCCTGGCCTTTTCCCACCCACCACATCTCCTCTGTGCTCCAAAAAGCTCCACATGTGTGCAAAGAGCAGCTTTTTATGACGCAGTCTGACAAAACCAATTATCTTAGGTACAGTGAAAGAAGTATATATGCACTTGTTTGAAATTGCAATGCAAATCAGGAATGTTACTCACCTCTCGCATATTGTCAGAGGAGTCCCTATCTCTGCTAACACCTACGCTGGTAAATGATAACCACTGATCTGGTCTCCCAAATGCTCTGGAGGAGTTTTTTGCAGTTTGCTATGCAATGCCAAGCACAGAGAAAAATAATTTGCCATGTCAAAAACCATTCCTGATCCTAGTGTGGAAGATTATCACGATATAATCATGGACCACTGGTAATAAGGGACTATTCTGGGGGGTAGCCTGTTGGGGATTTAATCCTCAGGAGGATCTTGGCTTGCAAATTTCCTTTTGCTTCATCCAACTTCCAGTATTGAAGATTAAGAAAAGCTGATGAAAAATGCATGTACTCAGAGAAGGCAGTATCTGAGCCTGCTCTTCCCATACTGAAAGAACAGAGATCACAAACCTCTGGTTACCACACTTCCATTTCTGAGTTACTGCATTCTTCTTAAAAAGCTTATTGTGATTTCCATGTCACCTGTGTCCTGTAGGAGTCTTCAGGTAGCATTCAGTTCGGCCACTCCATCTCCTACCACCAATAGGATGAAAGTCAAGCCAGGCATGGAAACCCGCAAAAAGCCAAAGTAGCCATGACTCTTCATGAAGACATGGTGTCAGCAGCACAGAAACACACAACTCCCCACATGGAAAAGCCCATGCTTGCTCCCCCAAGGGGTTGGCCAGGAGCCTACTATAGGGGAATATGCCTGAAAAGTAGTGGTCAGCTAATTCGGAAGAAGGGATAAGGGGCAAAACACAGAATTTTGAAAACTATTTCCAGTAATATTTTTTCTACTACGCTGCTGAGTACTCATTTGCTTCACTTATTGGTTTTCAGGAAGCTAATAAATTGTTTTGAGTTTCCAAATAAATCAGTTCTAACACTGCAAAGGTTTGTGATTTTTGTTTTAAGCTCAGATCATTCTCCAGATAAAGGCAACCACTGAGCTCGTTGAAAGGAGTCTTTAAAATGTCTCTGTAAATACAAAACCAGGCATTATGTCTATAGGCAGATATGCCCCGTTTACTGAGCTTACATAAAGGAAATGCATTTGATACCTGAGCTGGCAGAACTATAACTCCAAAGAGGAATTTTTTTTGGGGAAACTGGGAACAGGTAAGCCCTGGGAGCGGAAGTGTGAGTGAGGTTTGTATTGAATGGTTATGTTATCTTTTGAATCAAACCCATGATACTGCAGGAAGTTCAATACACTCATGCCATTTTTCCAGTGTAAGGTGGAAATTCCACCTGTCATTAAAAATACAGTCAGAGTTAACTGTAGGGAATCCTCCCTGACACAGGTGCATTCAGCCATGAAATAATCTCCCAAGGGAAGAAGTGGACAGCTGGGGTGTTTGGCCTTGGATAAATACAGGACTGTAGGACACCATCAAGAGCAATTCTGACAAAAAAAGGAAGAGATAGGTCATCTATTCCTATAGGTGCTAAACTGCAGTGTCACCCCTTACTTTTAGGAATCTACTGGATCATTAGCTAAGTCAAGTGAATAGTATTATACTGAAAAAGTTCCCGAGGTGAACCCAGCATGAAAAGAAGCCGCAGTGACTTCAGGAGCTGGGATCTTCCTCTCCTGCCAGTCAGCACCAGTTCTGCTAGCATCACTCAGGTTTTGTACAACCCACCCAAGAAGCACCTGACACTCAAACATGCCTTTTCAGTGGCCCTTGAGATGGAAACTGGTGGTGTCTGCAGCTTGAACAAGCTGTCTCCATCATAGGCAAAAAATCCAGCCCCTGCAATAGCACCCCTGGATTTGTCCCAGAGAGACAGGGACTGAATTGTTAAAGACCTAATTGAAACAACATAAATTGGTGTAACGTGACTTACAACATGATGGATGAATCTTTCTGTACAAGCTTTTTCTACTTCTGCATGTATACATACAGGATGGGATCAGTTGCCCAGTAAAGCCACTGAAATCATTCCTACCGAGGAAAATGTAGTTTTGTTAGCTTAACTTTTATCTAACTTATCCTCCAGAACCTGCAGCAATTGCTTTTACTTCACCTGGAAACATAAAGCATTTATTGAACAGCATATTTCAATGACACTCCCCTGCCCCCCAAAATGTGGGCTTTTTAACATTCCTACTTCCATGGGTAGCCTCTGCTCATACTCCTGATAGGATAAGGACTTTTTAATCCTACAGACAGAGGCATAGCAAGATTGTACTGAAATTTGAAATAAGGAGCTGTGTTAAAAAGCAAGGCTGATTACCCACAGAAATTTATACTATTTCTCTATCAGCTGGAGCCCATAGATAAAGATAAAATCTACCCTTCTAAAGATATTACCTTGCTCTGCTCTAGCATTTTGGGCTTGGTACAAAAATGATTGGGTTGAAAATCCTAGCACCATCACAAAACAGGCAGTCGCCCCAGTGAGCTGTGATGGCTCCTGGCTTTAAAATCCTGGAGCATTTTAATGCCCTGTGGTTATATTGTGAACTTTCCTTTATGCTTTCAGGAACTAAGTTTTGGGCTCTTTGACATTTCTTTCAGCTTGGCAGGGAGAACTTAGATGTGCTCTTCATATGAAATTTAAATGGCTTAGCAGGTGTGAACAAAAGGCTGTTAGTAAAAGCTTCTGAGCCCAGAGGGTTGTTTGCCAATGTTTGGCTTCAGTGAACAGTCTATTGAAGAACCAGGATCCCCCAGTGCTTTTAAAAGAACAGGAGCACATGTACACACATTACACTTTGAAAAATAGTAAGGTTTTGGCTGAGTGTTTTTATGGACTGAACAATAAAAACCTGTAGGTATCTTCTACATTCTATTGAGCAATTCTATACCTACTGGAGTCAGAAAGGTCTTTTCATTGATTTTAGTGGAGGTTGGGGTAGATTCTTAGTAAGGGTTATGGCTTTTGGTTGGTTGTGGCTTCCCATAAAAGCACCTTGCTGACAATGGCATTTTAAGTGACAGTCTTGGAAAGAATATAGACATGCATTTTTGCAAAGTGTCTTCAACAAAGAAAAATCACTTTGCATACACCAGCAACCTATAGGAAATAAATCTTCAGAACTCTCTCTCCGACTGTTGGCAAGTGTGATCAGCACTATGGTCTTAATAAATACATTTAAATTTTCAGCTCTGTACATGAATTGGACACTCAAACTCCTGAAGAGTTTAGGTGCTACATAGATAAAGAGCTCTACTAGTGTTTTGTTCAACCACAGAGAAAAGTACATGACCTGAGGTTTCTAAGCTCTGCACTAGTCTGGACTCAAAATCTCAAGCTAAAAATCTCCCCATCTATTGACTGGTATTAATGTTATCTGGTTTTATAAATATATTAAGATGATTGATTCTTGAGTGTTTATAAAGCATTTTGAAGACAAAGCAGTATGCGAATGTTTAATACAGTAGGACTTCTGTGCCTTTCCTATGCAAAGAGAAACCTGTCAAAACTGGTGTTTATACAAAATAGGCCATCCAGGTAATTCCCAAATACTGTTACCACTTTTTATTTAACAGCAAAGAACATGAACTCTGTATTCTCATGGGAATATTAATATCTCTGTACATGGCGTCACACCATAGCATCTACACAGGCACTTGACCAACCCTCAGTGTTCCAGTAGCTAAGCAAAAATTAAGACAATTTTTGGTCTTTATTTTCCATACTCAGTTTGGGGCAACACTGAACACAAAACAGAGAATTTAAAACTTATTCATAGATTCATGGAAAATCTATGGCAGAACCATGGCTGGACCAGATCTCCAAAGCCCAACCTGAGCAGTCTACAAAAAACAAACAAAAAACAAAAAAAAAAAAAAAAAAAAAGAAGAAGAAAAAGTGCCA
>JANRGW010015782.1:0-25070 GCA_024733675.1 Psilopsiagon aymara
CTCATAGCAGCCTTCCAGTATCTGAAGGGGGCCTATAGGGATGCTGAGGAGGGACTCTTCATTAGGGACTGTAGTGACAGGACAAGGAGTAATGAGTTCAAACTTAAACAGGGGAAGTTTAGATTGGATACGAGGAAGAAATTCTTTGCTGTATGGGTGGTCAGGAAATGGAATGGGTTGCCCAGGGAAGCTGAATGCTCCATTCCTGGAGGTGTTCAAGGCCAGGCTGGACATAGCCTTGGGAGATATGATTTAGTGTGAGGTCTCCTTGCCCATGGCAGGGGGGTTGGAACTAGATGATCTTCAGGTCCTTTCCAACCCTACCTATTCTATGATTCTATGATTCTATGATTCTATGACTGTCATTCATCTCTCCCACAGAAGACCAGAGACCTTTCTTTTTCCCACCTAGTAAAATAAACATGTGCCTTTCTCTTGGGTTTGGTAACATGCAATTGCTATGATATGAAATCAAATCCTAATTAAGGTTAATTAGTTGTCATCAAGATAAATTCATTGCATGCAGTAAGTTCTAGCTACCACACTAGCTCTCAGGCATACTTTGTTGCCCTAACACTTAAGGGCCTCGGTTTCCTGCAGTGTTTTATGAAATTCTACCCAAGATAATACAGTTTTTTCCAAAAAAAGTGATTCCAAAATTTGCAGCCCTAGGCATATAAACAGTCATAGCTAAGTTCCCACTACATCTCTCACATGAGCCTGGGTATGACTGTGCCTCAGGATATTCCCACTTGCCATGATTGTGTGTTTGTAGAGGCAAATCACATCAGACATTGCACTCACCCAGCTGGAGAGGGTGAGAGACTGTGGTGGAGAAGAAATCATGGGCAAATTTGTGGCTAAGTACCCCTCACCACACACTTGACTTGTTAGGGGCAGGAAACCATCATGGGGTCTGGACTTATCAGGCTGTGCGCCATGCCTGTCTGTGTGGGAGCACATGTAGGAAGGATGAAGCTTTCCAGATGCTTCAGGTGGGTTGAGCATTCTGAATACTTGCTAGCTAGCAGTCACACACTTAACTTAGTGCAAACGAAAGTTCCAAAGGAGGAAGAGGAGAGGTCATAGACTGTTCTACCTGCTGGCAAGCAGCCAGGGCAACGTTATCCTGTGGGCAGAATCAACTGTAACCACTCAGCTTAGAAAATCTCCCAAAAGGAGGAGCAGGGAGCCACTGCTAGGGCTCTCCCATTTGTCTTGAAAACAACTAAGTCAGCCAAGGTTTTGGCTGATACTGCTTTCTTCTACCTGGAGCTGGCTGTGAGCAACCAGCTAAAATCTCACATTGCTAGTAGTGGTTCCCCCTGCAGAACAGCCTCCTCTTACACCCATACCTAATAAAAAGGCTGTGACTGAAATACATCATCTTGAAACTATTTTCTCCCATTCTGGAGGAATTCTCCATCAATCTTTCCAGACAATTTATTAATTGTCAGCAGCACAGTTGTAAGGCCAAAAATCTGGCCCAAAATATCAGCTTATTTTGTCTTTAGCACGTTTCTAATTTGTCAGTGCAGACTGGTCTTACTCACAAGGGGGGAAAGCTATTTTTGTGCTGTTGCCAAGATACTACTGGCACTAGCAGACTGATCAGATAGCAGCTGTCAATAGCTGTGACAAAATAACACGATAATTCAAAGAAGGGAATTTAAATGATGTATAACTAACAGTGGTACGGAGCCTTCCTGACATATCTCCAATGTGCAAATCTCCTACTCCTGTCTGAAAGTTAGGCAAAACAGTCCCATTCCTTCACAAGGGTAGCAAAGAGAACAACCTGGAGCTATCATTCACAAACCCTGTCACAGAACCTGTACTTCATACCTAATGTAGGTTCCCTTAGAAGGCAACTATAAAGATGGATTTGGGGAGCACTGTACTACCAGAAAGAATGATGGTACAAACGAGTTAGGTTCAAGAGGCTTTGAGAGTATAAAAGAATGCAGAAACACATAAGAGGTAGTCATACTTTATGCAAACTAAATACTTTAAGGGAAAGCTTAACAAAAACAAACCAGAAACATTTCACAAAAGCAAGATTCTTTACCTTTATTGCCTGCTCTTCAACAGTAAAACCTAGTAATGACTTATGCTCTCTTCAGAATTTCTTCCAGAATAGCAATTTTCGGTATAAAATGCTTCACTTGAAAATACGTCCAAACTCAAAGAGACATAGTGGGAAAAGGAGTCTGGATTTGCTTGGTCTTTGCACAAAACCTGAGGAATAAGCATTGGGGAAAAATAATGCAATTTGCATTCAGTAATAAAAATGTTTTTAACAGAATCTGTACACACTTTGCATTTATATGTCTGTAGCTTGGCATACACAATGTAAAGAAATAATTTACCAATGATACTAGCTGCTACATTAGTGATTCTGTACCCACATAAAAATGTAAAATATGTCTCCTGATTGTGAGCTGTATACACTTAAAATGTAAAATCCCTGTCCAATAAAAATGCTCCAAAATCACCTTGCAAAATGGAGTACATGAAATAAAACTAAACGCTACACTAACAGATTTTTAATCAGAAACTTTTTATCCAGGTATAATTAGTGTGATACTTTTAAAATACATTCACAAAAAAAAACCTGAGTTATGTTTCTGTATGTATATAAATCTGTGTGTTTATACATATATGTATGTATGCTGCATGTATACACACAGTATACAGACTCATAAAATAGACAACATTAGGATCAGTATGATATTATTCCTGAAATGTGAATCTTTTTCCTTCCTGTAAGGCTACAAATACCACTAAGCAAGACATGATTCCTTTACTTTGTACCTTTTCAGTGTCAAGTGGAAGTTTCAAGTAAAAGGAAAAGAGATTATGTAGCAGTTTGTTTACATGCACCCTTGTAGGATGCTGTCAAATGAGATAAACACGAATCCTGAATGGCTCTGGGATGACAGTGAAACTTGGATCAAGTACTAGAGTTGAGAAATTCCTTTCTGCCAAATGAAGCATCCCTTAGACAAGTCTAGATTTGGAAGGCCCTGAACTTGCCAGAGAGTTCAAAACTCTTCAGCTGCCACTTCAGTATATTTGTGGAAAATCATAATTTTTTGCCTCTATTTCTCTGCCAGTCCTCAAGACAGGCCAGAATTCACAGGAAGCAATATTGAATATTTGCTAAATGCAGAGCTTTCCTGTAGTAAGAAAGACTTTTCATCTATATCATTCCTTCTACTTCATAAAGCAAGGGTAAAGATTATGCTATTGTATTGGGTTTGGGTGGCAAGGTTTTGGGGGGAGAAGAGGGAGGAGCTGAGGGGGTGGTTTCTGTGAGAAGATATTGTAGATGCCTCATGTCAGAGAGAGCAAGTGCCAGCCAACTCCAAGACAGAGCTGCTGCTGGCCAAAGAAGCCAGGCCAACCAGGTCCACTGGTAGAGCTTCTGTGACACTATATTTCAGAAAGAGTAAATCCCCTGCACAACAACTCAGTGAAAGGATTGAGAAGACAAGAAAGAAACAGCCCTGTAGACACCAAGGTCAGTGAAACAGGAGGAGAAGCGCCAAAGAAGAGGTTTCCATGCAGCCCATGGCACAGACCATGTTGATGCTGGCTGTGCCTTCACAGATCATGGAGATCCACAGTGGAACAGATATCCATCTGCAGTCCATGGAGGATCCTCCACTAGAGCAGGTGGATGTGCCGTTGGTGAGTCCGTGCAGGAACAGTTTTTCTGGCAGAACCTAGGACCTTGTGGGGAACTCATGCTGGAGAAGTTCGTTCCGAAGGGACTGTACCCTGAGGAGAAAGAACCATTCTGAAGCAGTTCTTGAAGAACTAAAGCCTATGCAAAGGACTGTCATTGGAGAAGTTCATGAAGGGCTGTATGTCATGGGGAGACTCCATGCTGGAACAGGGGAAGGGGTTGTTAGATTTTGTTCTTATTCCTCATCATTTTGCAATTATTTGTGAATAAATTAAATTATTTGCCCACAGTGGTTTTCCTGTGATTGCAATTAGTAAGTGATTTCCCTGTCATTATCTCACCCTCCTAGTTTTTCATTAAATTTTCTCCCTGTGTCCTGTTGAGAAGTGGAGGGATAGAACAGGCTGGTGGATGCCTGGCGACCAGCCAAAGTCACCATACTGCAGTTATTAAATTGCCAAAATTTCAAAATATAAGAGCAACATTTGCACCAATTCCATAGTGCAGGTGGGACAACAAGCGACTATTGAATTTTATGATTCCTGGAGCATTTTGGTTTGTTTTGTTGCTTTACTGCTCTGCACAAGTGCCTAGCAAAGGCTACAAGGCAATCTCCAATGAAATCAGCATGTGACATGGTGGAAACTTTTACACTTGGATCAACTCCTAAGCAAACAATAGGAAAATTCTGATGACGCCTGCTCAGAGAGGTTCTCAAAGACCTAGGAAAAAAAATGATATAATTTAGACAATCATCAGATCAGAAATGACAAATTCACTCTCCTAGCACTCATCCTGCAAACCAGCTATTTTTGCATTAGTTTTGAACATGAAAAATGTTTGATCACTTATCATCTGAAGTTAACCATAGACTTGGTTTTATAAACTTATTTAGTAGCAAATGGGAATGTACACTAGATCCTGATATCTCATTACTACTTGCTTGACAAGTATCAGGAAAAAAGCAGAATTAACAAAATAAAGCATCACAGAACAACATTTGAATGTTATTTCTTAAAAACTGAAGTTGTACAGGTAGAGCCAGAAATCCTAATTCCTGTTACTTTGGATTGGTTTTCTTGAAGTTACATTTCCTTTATGCAATTAATTGCAATTACCTTAGCTTAAGGTATTTATTAAGAAATAATAATCAGCCAAAGGATCCTCAGATGGTCATTAATCTGCAAGACATTCCCTTAAATCTTTGTTATTTTCTTTGCCCATAACTATGCCAGCATAGAATCTTCTATTGGAATACACCTGGATGAAAACAGAGGAGACAGGTAGGACAAAAGACCTTCAAATTAAAGTCATAAGGCTGAACAGATGATAATGTCTTGCTTTTATGTAGAAGTTCAGAATATGACATTCCAAAATTCTGACTCAGGCTCACATGTTTCAGGTGTGCCAGAAACCACCCTTGCTTTCAATTTCCAACTGGGAAAAGTTAACAATAATATTTACTCATCTCATACGTCTGCCAGAAGGAAATCCCACATATTAAGTGTCAAGAATAGAGGCCAGTGTCATATTTTTCAGTTTAATACCACTTCACTGTCGTCGTTTAAACCCAGCTGGCAACTCAGAATCAAGCAGCCAGTCTCTCAATACTCCCTCCCCTTCTTCCCCCCACTCCCCAGAGGGATGGGGAGGAGAATCGAAAGAATGTAACTCCCACAAATTGAGATAAGAGCAGTCCAGTAATTAAGGTGTAACGCAAACCACTACTGCTACCACCAATAAAAATAATGATAAGGGAAATAACACGGGAAGAGAATACAATCGCTCACCATCCACCGACCAATACCCAGCCCCCCCAGTGATCTAACCTTTCTAGATACCTGCCCCAAGTTTAAATAGTGGTCGTGATGTGCTGTGGTATGGAATACCTCTTTGGTTTGAGTCAGGTGTCCTGTCTCTACTTCCTCCCAGTTTTTCTCCTCCCCGACAGAGCATGAGACTCAGAAAGTCCTTGATCAAAGTAAGCATTACTGAGCAGCAACTAAAAACATCGGTGCTATCAGCGCTGTTCCCAGGCTGTAAGCCAAAAACACAGCATTGTGCCAGCTACTAAGAAGGAGAAAAAATGACTGCTAATGCTGAGCCCAGGGTATCCACAGAGAGAAACAGGGTCCAGGTAGACTGAGAATTTTAAAAGCCTAAAGAGGCATAGGAAGAAATAAGATTTATGGTCCCTAAAAAATTCTTGGGGGACAACAGAAAACTAAAGTAATATTGTGACTTAAATGCATACAGAAAGTCTCTCTGAAGTGTACTTGAATATGAAGCTTGAACTTTGCATAAAAAAGTGGTAGGAAGGAAGAACTTCGTTTAGGAAGCATTGCAAAACATTGCTCTGTCTGGCAAATTCAGGAACAGTAGAATTGCAGAAAGAAAGAGAGTGAGAAAGTTAGTACCACTCTGTAAGGATAGATAGCTACTTGTTAGGTCATGTACTTGTGATGCTGGTGATCTGGACTAAAGTAGGTGCTTTACCTTGCCTGACACAAAGCTTTGCAGCTGGACCTCTGCTATTCAAGTATCTTCATTAGTTTCCTGGTCTGCAATCTCCTTTCCCACTGCATTGTCTGGTTTTGAGCAGATAGTATATCTTTAATCTCGCAGACTCATCTGAACAATAACCTTGGTCTTGATAAACTTATCTTTTTTACTATCATGATAAAAACCCTACAAATATTGTATACAGTAGGGAACAAGGTATCTTCACAGTCTTATCATTGCCTGACCTTCCTTTTCCAGTTATGTTCTTCCCATCCTACTGTTTGCTCCACCTGTTGTTCTAACTCTCTACTGTTGTGCTACATCTGTCACCAGAGTTAAAACCCTCTGAGCACAGAATATACCAGTCTATGCACCTGGCATATTTTGGGTGATGCCACAATAAACACAGTACTCAAAACAGCAATAATAGCTTCATGATATCTATATCATAAATTTTTGCAAACTGAGTGTTTGAATGAGGGTATTTGCTTGAATCTCATTAATTTGACTCACTGTTTTCACAAGCACCAGTAGTTAGTGCTCTTGCCAAAACATCTTAGCCTTGGATGCTGCTGTAATATTCTCTAACCTTGTTCTTGTATCACATCCTATAATGTCTTTTTGTTTTGAAGGTCAAGGGTTTATTTCCACTGAACAAGGCATCCTCTGACGTCAGTAGACTGAAGTTTAGGAGAACAAAAAAGATGTTTCCTAATAGTAGCAGGAGAAAAAAAAAACAAACCAAACCAAAACAAGCTAGAAATGAGAGACTTATGAATGACATCTTCCTACAGAAGAGGAAAAGATAAAGGCCTGAAATAATAGTAACCAGATGACTACTCATTATCTGCCCTGTCAGCAGTTCAAGACTTTCCAAGTCTTTCTATCAACATATGGACAATTACACTGATTGTTTTCCTCCATGCACACTTTGAAGTTCTATTTCACTCCTTGTATATGCTTTTTATGTTGGTTTTGAAAAACAGCACTACTTCTGAATTAAAACATTAACACTTTTATTCAAATTAAATCATCGTAACAAAGAACAGTTGAGATTGGAAGAAAACTCTAAAGGTCTTCTGGTCCAAACTCATACCTCAGATAGGGCCCCCTAAAGCCAGTTGGACAGGACGATGTCCAGACAGCTTTTGACTGTCTCCAACGATGGAGACTCCACAACCTCCCTGGACAACCTGTGCCAGAGCTTGGTCTCCCTCACAGTGAATAAGTGTTCCCTGATGTTCAGACAGAACATCCTGTGGTTTGGTTTGTGTCTATTGCCTCTGGTCCTGTCAGCGAGCATCACTCGGAAGAGCCTGGCTCAATTATTTTAACACTCTCCCTTCAGGTACTTATACACATTGATAAAATCCTCCTGAGACTTCTCCAAGCTGAACAGTCCCAGTTCTTACAGCCTTGCTTCAGAAGAGATGCTACAAACTCTCAGTAATCTTCATGACTCTTCAATGGACTCTGTCTAGTATGTCCATAAGGAGCCCAGGACTGGACACTGTGCTCCAGTTGTGGCCTCACCAATGATGAATAAAACGGAAAGATCACCTCCTTCAACCTGGTAACAGTGCTCTGCTTAATGCAGCCCAGGAGGATGTTGGCTTTTTTTGCCACAAAGGCATATTTCTGGCTTAAGTGTTCAAATAGTGTCCATTAGGAACCCCAAGGCCTTTTTTACCAAGCTATTTTCCAGCTAGTCAGCCCCCAGCATGTACTGATGTATAGGGCTCTTCCTCCAAAGGTGCACTACTTTGCACTTCCTCTTGTTGAACTTTAGGATGTTCCTGTCAGCCAATTTATCCAGCCTATCAGAGTCAATTTGTAAGGCAGCAAAGCTGCCCACAACAAACCCACACAATTACTGTGGCACAAACATGAAGTTTCTCATCTTGCAATACAAAACCACCATCTGTCAAAAAGTGTTAGTAAAAGCTGTTTACCAAAATTCCTACCAGGACAAGATAAGTAGGAATGTAGTTCATCAAAGAAAGCTTATTTTTCTCGTCAGCAAATCACATTTTCTCTGAACTGGCATCAATCAAGAAAAGCATCAATGTTTCGCAGTAAGGCAATTTAGTAAGAATTTATGAATGTTGGGAAGTGGCAAATTAGAGTAGATAGATACTATCTTGCTCAGCCTGACTAGTTATACTGCCAGCTGAATATGACTATATTAATTATGGTTATTTTACTTTCTTTTTAACATAGTGTTTCATGCCTTTACGCAACAAACTGTAGTAATAGATTAAATGCAGCCTTGAAACCATGACTGCGTAGGGTCTCATCTTGCCTCTTAACATAAGAAGGATGTTATCAACTCAATGAAAAGACCTTAAATCAATGAAAAAGCCTCCCTTAACGTAGGAGGTTAATTTGGAATTTATGATTGACTTCTTGTGTGGATGCCCATATTCCCAATTCTGAAGTGTGTAATTTGGAATAAAGACCCTTATTTTAGAGTCAGAGGATGTGATTCATCTCATTTAGCTTCAGACATCTACAGCTGAGATGTTTATAATCAAACGAGTCATCTTTATATTCAAATAAAAAGATAGAGATGCCCAGAGGATGTGATTTATATGCCTATTTTACATTTCTACCTTTAGAATAAGATGAATCATATAGTAGAAATGAAATTGATTATTAAAGGAAGTCTAAGTAAGTGATTCAGTGTGAATATCTAAAATTTTGTGGGATTAACTTTCTCAGGAGGTTGAAAACAGTCTATTTGCAATCACTGTTTTGTATACTAATTCAGCCTGAATTACTTTTTCATGTAGATCAGGCTTAAACGAATTAGTGCCCACTGCTGTATCATTGCTTCCACTTTCTATTGCCTCGGTTTGTCCAAAAAAAAGTGCTGACAAATCTTAATCATAGCAAATATCAAATAAGACCATTATTTTCAGTGATATAGTTGCAAAATTTTTGTATACTTGCATGTGATGTCAGACCATGCTTATTTTTCACACAGATCACAGCCTCAAATGACCAGGCTTTTCTGAGTAAAGAGTTCACGGCATATTTCAGGTAACCTAGAAGAAAATTGGTCCTTTTCCAGGAAATTTTTACTAGATATATATTCGCAGAAATCATTCTCCAATGTACGACATTATTCCTTCATTTTTCATTACAGTTTATCTTGTAGCTTGTCCCACTGTTATTGTACTGAATACTAAACCCGATAGTATCTAACAGTACCTCATGCTTGATTTCCTTATTGCAAGGACAATTTGCAGTAAAGTATTTTACTGAATATTATAAGGAACTGAATAATATCAGGAACATTACCACACAGCTCCTTGTAGACAGATACTCAAGAACTGGTTTGTGTACTCAAAACCTGTGATGGGAAGGAAGACACAAAGTCTAGACTACTGAAAAATCTATTTCAGGTAATTCAGCAAACCAGCAACTCGCATCAAGGAGAAAACTTTTCAGGCAACAACAGGAATTCACATGCAGGCATAATTTTGAAGATTAGCTGGGAGTTGGCTGAACAGAATCAATATCCAGTGTGGTTTGCCTGGGGTCATGAGAGGAACTCCTCCGGACTGTCACAGCAGGACTGCATTCCAGAAAGGCGAATTTTAGATTGGGTGGTACCTTCAGGAGAGACTAATGTTCAACATGAATCATTAATAAATCTGTGCCTTTGCTTGGTGTCTTGTGAAACAAGGAGAACCAATGCAGATAGCTATGACGTATAAATATGCTATAAAGATGGTCACATTCTATCAGATTGGAGGGCTAATGCCTCACTGATGAAGACTCCTGATTTCTGAAGAAAGCCTGTTACGAAGAATTCCCTCATGTCTTATCCCCAAATTGCTTAAGAGTGTCAGTCTATTAGCTTTCATTGTTGAAATAGTATTCTGAAGTTAAATTGGACGAGGATGTCTTATTCTGTGCCCCATTAGCTAACACAATTGCAATTTAAAGAAGAATGCACCAAGTAAAATTTTACACTTCTCCAAAGTCAGCATACAAAAAAAAAAAAAGTATTTATTTCTTTATATAGCTGCATTCTCCTTGCTGAAAGCAACAAAATTGCTACATATTTGTTAGCAATAATGAGTATGAAATAATTCTTAGCTCCATAGCTTCACTCTTCTATTGCAATTCAAATGGCATTTTCAAAAGACAGCGTTTCATTCAGGCTTTTGATAATTTTACCTTAAGCCATTCCTAGACTCTTCTTGGCTGGTTTTCTACTAAAGCAATACTTACATATAACTACATATAACGTAACCACACTAAAAAGGAGATAATAATTTTATAGAGGCAGCTTTTAAAAGGGGCTAACCACATGAAATACTGAGCTGTTTTGAGTTTAGGAGAGTACAGCCTAAATGTCAGAAAAATTTTACTTTAGATTGAGCAATTGTGACTTTCCTCACATTCACAGGAAAGGTTGTGCATCCCCTGTCTTTTTGCTGCACAGGACTGGCTATTAACCTATATAAAATAGGAAGGAACATGACTCCAGTGTGTTTCAAGATGGAGTCAAGCAAGTGTCTGCTTGATTCATATATGACAAATCATTCTAGGTTCTTACTGCCACATATGCATTAGTTTTGTTAAATAGAAAATAAATCCAGACATTTGATACTTTGTTTAACAAAGATAGAATGGAGTTCAATAGTGCTTCAGTTTTGGAAAATCACTTTTCCGGTGGGACTGTCCAAATTCAGTTTACAAATTTTAATCAAGATCTTAACCAAGATAGTGGTGGGATTTTCATCTGAGATAGATCTTTTTTTAAAAAACTTAGTCACTCTAATGATAAAATAAAGATATAAAAATATTCAGAGACAATCAAAATAAAATAAATGTTTTCAATATTGAACCATAAATTTCATAGCTGGCGAGGCCTTAAAACAGTTATACCAGGGAAGACTAGCATCTGCTATCATCCAAAGATATAATTGTTAATGCAAATTAAGATTTTTATTTCCAAGTTTAATCTATATTAATTTATTGGCAGTTAGAATGATAAGTTCATGGAAACAGACTATAATTAGTTTAGTGCAGCTTCTCATACTCCCATTAGTGCAGTCACTGCCTTTGGTTCTCAGTAAACCTGGGTCTGAGACAGCGCTGTTATTCCTGTAACAAAACCCAACCTTTTACTGTATTGCTTGCTTAGAGCCAGCACTTGCGATTTCAGCATGAATCATACATTATAAAGTGCTTTTTCTTAAAATTTACCTTCTGAAGTTTAGAAATTGCCTGAAAATCCCAGGCAGCCAGCTAAGGCGTATGAAATTTTAGTACAAAGAGGTTTTTTAAATGTGTAGGGTTTTCACCTCTGCAGTACACAAAGTGGTCTACTAAGAGCAATGGCTCTGAGACTGCACTGGTAATTTGCACCCTGGTTTTCTGGGTTTTTATAAGTTCTGAAGGCTCTCCATTCAATATGCATTCAGGTTTTTTGACTGCCATGTTGCTGAGAGTGAATCTCCTTGGCTGACTGCTTTTCTAGATTACTTGCTACCTGAGCACTCAGTTTTCTTCAGTGGCAATCCTTGAAGCTGAACTAGCAGAGAAAGGGCTGATGCTATTGAACACAAGAGAATAGGCACTTACAGAAGCCTAGCTCCAAAATTCCCTGTCAGGGAATGAAGACATACAGTGACGAAGGCAATCAGGCAAACTGGCAGAAAGTCAGGATATTTTTTCCCCATCAGAAATCTGCCGAGTTTTGACAAATGTTTTCTCGATATCAGCATGCTTCGATTGAGTGAATCTGAGCTTCCTGAATTAAAAAGTGTCCCACCAGAAAATATCCAATCATTTCTGGAAGAAAGAGCAATTTTGCTCATTAAAAGGATTTAAGCTTTGTGGATTTAATTTTAAAACCAATACACTCTTCTATAAAAAAAATTTATGAGTCATAGCAGTTTTACTTTGTTTCGGTTCTCTGGGAAGGGCAACTACAGTGCTCTTCTAATTTATTGCCTGGCAGGATTGTGAATTCCCCTTTAAGGCATATTCCCATCTGAGATTATTTTTGCTGGAGAACCATGCAATAGTTTCGTGCAGATTATGTATCTTTCATTCTTTAAGTGTTAATGACAGTCTTTCCTCATTTATCAGGATTCCTGCTTTTCCAGGTTGATTAGGGTTTTTTTGCGAAGGATGAGGAAGGTGTTTGGATTACTATTTTGGTGGTAATAATGCCCAAAACAGTTTCTCTAAGTTTGTGAAAGAGGAATTTTTGAGGAAAGAAGTCTTTTTGGAGTTAAGAGAGATTTTCAGGGTGGTTACATATATGTTTCAGGTTTTATCGATAAAGGAGAGCACTAAAACAACCTAATTGAAACATTTGCCATCAGCTTTCCCACCATTGTCACACATCTGTTTACACTGGCACCTGAAGTTATTCATATCTCTTCAGACTGTGATCTTCTCAGATCACAGAATCTAAGTAGCATCAGAGCTACCCTGTGTTTAGCTGAAAGAAGTCCAAGGAAGACCCTAGGTAGCATAGAGTGAGATGGAGGAGACATCTTTCCCTCTGATTCAGAGTGGAGCCAGTTCTGTTGCTGGGGGGCAGCATGTATCAGCAACACAGGGCCAAGAGCTTCTGTATGATTAAGCCACACTCAGCGCAGCAGCAGAAGATCTAAGGTGGAAACATTCCTATATGAAGCCGTACAAACAGTCTGCTTTCCCAATTGGCTTTATTATTCCATTTATCTGCTTTTCTACCTTCTGTAAAATTAGTCCCATTTGTCTAACCTAAAGCTCCTGCGATCTATGCAGATCCTCTGTTTTCTGTTGGGATATTTTTATAATTACATGTGGCAGCGTTTAAGGTGAGAAAATTCTTTTGAATCTTCTGCACAACCATTCCCCTCTTTGCATGGATTTCAGTTGCTTTCACTGCTGCTCAATGCAGAGAAACCTGATATACCCCCACAGGTTTAAGTACAGTCCAAATTAAGCTTGATCATATCTCACAAGCTCTTAATTATTCTTGAAGAAACCTCTCACATACCAATAGAGCAGCTGTTCTAATCATATTTTAATGCCTTCAGTCGATGTTTTTTGTGAAACCTTCCTCCTGCTATCTTCTACTCACTATGCTTTCTTACACCTCTGTGCACAAGTAGTTTAAGACACTGTATATATTGGACATTTGCTTAATTTTTAAAATAATTTTACCTAACCAAAACAATTGCCCTTGTGAGGAGCTTGCATGATCTTGAATGATCCAATATGAAGTGAAGTTCTTTGAAATGGCAACTCAAATACTGGTAGCTGTGCATCGTTCTTCATTCTCAGGATATTATTGCACATTTACATGACTTTTACCACAGCTTTATTTAAGCCATCATGAAAAGCAATTCTAATGTCATAATCTGATTATGAAAAAGGCAACTCCACTTTCTTAAGATGCATGTTTCTTTTACTGACTGCCAAGGGTGGGTATCTATCATCAAAGAACAAGTATGTTCCATTAATACCTTGGGAATTCTTGAAATAAACTTAGGTGAAACTTGCTCCAACTCTAATAAACATTTATATTTTTCTCACTGCATGAAAAGTCCAGTTAATATATAAGTAGCTCAGTTATATAAAAATTGTAGCTTTTATCTTCTCTGTAAAGGCTGATAACTGAGACACTGATATAATCCCTGCAGTACACATTTTATTTCCTTTAGCAGTGAGTGTTTGCCTTGAATCAGATTTATTTCAAATCCTTATGTCAGCAAGGAAATAGTTTTCCAGGCCCTTCATCAGCATATGCTTAGTTAGAAGTATGTAGGCACTGTGTCACAAGAAAAACTTTTACCAACTTCTATCAAGAATTTTATTTTACCCAGTGTGGTTTCTCCTTTCTCAGACAAATCCATCACCAGTGACCCTTACCTATACATAGATTGAAAATATTATCTGGTCTAACAGCAACTTTGAAGTCAGACTTCTTCATCTACTAAATCATCAGCAAGTAACTTTCAGAAACTTCTAATTTTCCACACTTTTAACAGCTGCATCATATAGGTAGCTCACAGTCCTGTAAGATAATCAGAATTTTCTTTATATATTTGCAAATAATTTGCAATTCATTGTAAAACTGCTTTTATTAGTGTCAGGATACCTGACTACATTTTTTGAGCTATAAAATGCATTGTATTCCTCCATTAATCAAGCATATATGCTATTTTAGTTTTCCTTGATACCTCTGAACTTAGTGCCACAGTCAAATTTCATTAGCACTGTCCCATGAATGATTTGAGAATAATCTTCCTCTGGTTCATCTTGGAGGAATGACCCTCCCATCTTAGACTTTTCTCATCATCATTACCTATTGCTACTGTTGCTACAGTAAGAGCCATACTTACCTTACAGGTACTTTACAGACTTTGTCCTCTCCATCTTCTGTAAGTGGGATTATACTGAACACTAAGTCTTTGAGCAGACTCATCTAAACTAAACCAGCTGGGTTTGGACCAGACAATGCCAGAGGTCCTTTCCAGCCTTGATTATTCTATGCTTTTATGGTTCTTTGTCTGGATTGGCAAGACCCCATATATTTCTCTGCTCTAAAAAAAAAAAAAGAGTTATTTCATAGACCAAGTTAGCCTAACATGGCCTGTTTGCCTAAATAAATTGCCATTTTGTTCCATTTTTGCTCTCCTCCATGTCTTGTCTTGAAAATATGGCATGCAGCCTGGTGCATATGTAGTCAGACAGCATCTAGGTGACTGCTATTTTATCTGTTTTATGATGCATTGCACCCTGTGGACTAAAACCAATTCTCCTTCTAGGGCTGAATTAAAAACTAAAGAAGCTAACTAACTAACTAACTAAAAAATAACTAATATTATTCTTGAATATATTTTCACTTAATGGTCATTCAACTTTATTAGGTTCATCTTTCTGTTAATTACTTTAATTTGGATTTGTCATTCTTTATCTTCAAGATGTAAGTTCTTGTTATCTTTTCAGTCAGTTAAGATGAAGATCTTTTCAGTATTTGGCTTTTTTTTGATGGTAAGATAGCAGTAGACAAGATACAATTCATCTGTTTATCTTCTTTGTATTCACTTATGCTTTTGAATTATTTCCAGGACTTTTTCCCTTAAATTATGTCTATATTCTTTGCATTTTTCAAAATAGTTTTAAATGAGGATATGACATAAAAGCAGCCTCTGATTGATCAATGTCATATTCAGCGGTCTATAAAATTTTTATCATATGGGTAGTCATTGTTCTGTTTCTCAATTTTATTTTTACGGCGGTACCACTGCCCTTCAACAGATTTACAAATTCCTGCATGTTCCTATTTTTCATCATATGAATGAGAAGCAAGTGAGATTCAAACAGCTCTCTCATGAAAGGATAACTACTTAATAAGACAAGGTAAAATTAATTTTAGAAGTACATTCCTCACATATTGCAGGTTGACTGGCCTATTGAGCAATTATCTTTTCAGTGGTTTCTCTTAGGACTGTAATTTCAGCCCTAAGTACTGAAAAGGACGGGTTATGCCAATAAGCCTTAATATGAGAGGGAATTTTCCCTGCCTCAGGTTCTGATTGGAATGCAAGATATATTCACAGTGACAGCTACACATTTACTGAACATGTTTCAAACTAGTTGCTGGAAGCAGAGCAATCAGTTTTGTCTGCGCTGTGCAAACCTTTCAGCTTACCAATATATAGCTTCTGTTTGAAAATGAGCTTCTGTAATAAATGCATCTGTACATATACTACAATCAATATTTTCTTAAAGCTGAGAAAAATAAAACTGTTGTGGCATGCAGGCTATATCTCTTATCTAAATTTAGTATTAAGTTTTATTTATGTCACATTAGCCTTGAGTTTTGTTGCTGTTATTATCAGTGTCTTGCAATGAATAGTTAAGACAGTGCTACCATGAGTGTTGTTTATTCTTGATACATATGAGTTATTCTTCATCCTTTTTAACCTTCTTTCACAGAAATTCTCTAGGTTTTTAGAGGCTATTCTCTACATAATTTAGTCAGAGCTCACGTGCTCTGTATTTCAAGATAGGACAGGCATTTTACTAAAAAATTTTTTCATCTATAGGTTTGGCTTGGGATATGTTTGTCCAGAGGACCTTTCAATCCCTTTATTTTCCATTTCACTCTTCTTGCTTACTTCAATTTCACACTCAAAAAAAGAATAAAAAATAGAAAAATACCAAATTAAAATGAATGCAGTTCACTAAACAATTAAGCCAGTCCAGTAATACAAAGATTCACAGAACTTTGTATTCCAACCTCCACAAACAATTTTGGAATGTGTATAGGTTTCAGAATTACATTGCTGTAAGGAGAGGCGGAATGAGCTTCTTTTTTTAGGACTTCTCACAACAGAACTCTTGGAATGGTTCCACTTAGATGGTAAAAAAACAAAAGCACACTTCCTTTAACAAGATATTATTGTCCAGGGCAAGAAGGAGGACCCAGAAACTGCAGACAACCAACTCACTTTAACTCACTTTCAGTCCCTGGGAAAGCGATGGGGCAAATATGCACGGTAATTGTCTCCAAACACATGGACTGTAAGAAGGTGACTTGGAACTGTCAGAATGACCTCAAGAATGGTAAATCAAGCCTGATCAACCTGATTTTCGATTTTCTTCTACAATGTCATGGCACTTCAAACAGGGGAAGAGCAGTGGATGTTGCATGCCTTGGTTTAGTAAGGCCTTTGACACTGTAACCCAGAATGCCTATGGCCAAATTGGCAATAAAACACCACCCAAATCTCTTTAAAAGATCCAAAGCTATTTTAAAAATATTGTCCAAATACAGTGTATGCAAAAATCAGGTCTTAAAATATGTTTTGTGAAATTTACAAATTATGACAGAGATGCCATTGTACCTCAAAAAAGTACAGTGAACTGCACATTCTTTCATTAATATTTAGATGTGATTAAAATATTGGAAGCCACATCAACATTTCAATAGTAAACCGTTCATAAGCATGCAAAACTCCTCACTTAAACGTAGTTCTTGAAAATTGCATTTAATATTATTGCAGATATCAGAAATACTTTCCAATCAACTTTCTTCTCCTGACGCAGATAGATGTTTTTCTGATATGATTGACTTCTAGGGCCACTTAATGCAGCTAGATGGTGGAAAACCAGTTTCAACCTTTGCCTTGTAGGGCAAAGTTTAATCTGATAAAAATCTCTACAACTACAGGTTTTATCAAAAATAAAACACACAAAAAAAAAAAATCAACAATGGATTACATTTAAGAAAGATTCAGATTAGTAAATTGATTCCCTCTCTAATGTTATTAATTTGAAACACTTGTTTCTTATGAAACACTTAACATTTTACTGTACTTGTTTTTGAAGTATATCCTGAATCACTTGGGTTTATTCTCTGCATGCAAGCAGAACTTGGGTCCAATTTAACTTGGTGTAAACAAATACTTGAACAGGTATAAGGACATTTACACAACTGTATCATTCAGTGAGAAACGAAGAGTCCCTGTCCTATTTGTGATCCTTTTCTGTTAACTACAGAATTTCTAAAAGATGTCAGATGTTTCGAATTCTTTTTTCACTACTTCTCCTTTTTTTTTATTTCTAGAATATCATTGGCAAGATGAATGAAAATATAATCTGCTTCCGGGATTACCCAGGTCTTACTTGGTGTGCATAGTAAACTCATCTGGTAATCACATATGAGAATAATTATATAAACCCTGGTCATTACTACAGGGGAAAAAAAAAAAAACCAAAAAAAGCCTGGAAAATTGACTTCACTCTTCTTCCTTTTGTGAGCATATTTATATCACACTCAGAGATATTTCAAATCATTTAGCTTTCTAAGATTCATAACTAGTTCATGATAACTACACTCTCCCAATCTGTAATAACTATGAATCTGCAAAAGAGCTGTCATGCTTTGTTTCACTGGTTATTTCACATTTTAGCATCCATCTCTAGACAACCATTATTACTTTACCAGATTTTCATTTTTGAATAGCAACTAGTAGGCTTTGAAGTAATTATTCAATAATATGTTTCCCCTGTGCAGTTTGATGTGACCAAGATTCCTCTGAGCATCTTTTAGTCAGAAATGAAAACTCCTAATAACATCAAAGACTGGAGTTATTGCTAGTGATTTTTACAAAAGCTTTGATTCCCAAAGGTACTGTACATACTAAAAGAATTGACTAATATAGTTTTATTCCAAAAATGGTAAAATATGAAAAAAATCAGGTTCTGAACTGATTACCATTTGAATCTAGTCAATAATAGATCTTTCTGTTACATGGGCATGTATGGTGGATATGAAATGCAATATTGGCAACATTTCCATTTAGTATCTCAAAGTCAAAATTTATTGTGTAAAATGTAATAATTGAAGTACAACACTGGAATTCAAGAGTATTTAATACCAGTGTTCTCAAAAGGGCATGTTTTAGAAATTTTGATCATACTGCAATCTGCTCAAAGCTGTTAAAGTATGGATAATTTCGTTCAATTTTCCAGTAGGTTTCTGCCTTGAATAAGTAAATAGTGGGTAATGGTTTGTGTCAAAGTCCTTGTAACACTCCATTAAACATAAAGCATGACAATCTGATCAGATGTCTCTTTTATAGTCAGAAACTGACTTGTGACTTTGGGAGTTACTCAGCTGCATCAGGTCACATCAGAAGTCTAGTCTTTTCATCTTCTAAAAATCTCTTATGGCTTTACATCTGACAAATTTTGAATCATAGCATCATGACCTCACTTTTAAAACCTCGTTTGATATAGTCCAAGCACTGTTACTGAATGGAAAGTAGAATAGTCTTCTGCTGGGGACTTTCTCTTTTTTTTTTTTTTTTTTTTTTAGTGCTTTAGATTTAGATCATATTCGTAAGTTGCAAATATTTCATTTACATGAAAAGAAATTAGACTTCAGAATTGTCAAGAGTCTAGCTTAAAATATGCACAAAACCAAGGGAATCCAGAGTTAGAAGAGGATTATTTATCCATTCAAACATTAGTATTTCATTAGTAATTCTGAAAGGGGCTACAAGGATGCTGGGGAGGGACTCTTCATTAGGGACTGCAGTGATAGGACAAGGGGCAATGGGTTCAGACTTAAACAGGGGAAGTTTAGATTGGATATAAGGAAGAAACTCTTTTCTGCAAGGGTGGTGAGGCACTGGAATGGGTTGGCCAGGGAAGCTGTGAATGCTCCATTGCTGGCGATGTTCAAGGCCAGGTTGGATATAGCCTTGGGTGGCATGGTTTAGTGTGAGGTGTCCCTGCCCATGACAGGGAAGTTGAAATAAGAGGATCTTAATGTCCTTTCCAACCCTAACTATTCTATGATTCTATGAAGATAAAAGTTTAAAAACAAACAGGCCCTCGTTTATATAAGTTTAAATCTAGAAGCAAAGATTCTCTGTGTTTGCGACAGAATTCAGTAGAGTCTGCCTATGTAAAGTCTTTGTAATGCTGTACATTTAATGTAACATTCAAAATCTAAAACTTATGTACTCCCCAGCTGAATCAAAGTCATATATATTTCAGAAACTATTTGCCTATTTCTTTTTTTCCTGCAAGGTAATCTTACTTGTCTGAAGTGCCACAGAAAAAGAAAGGTTAGGACACAGTATGTCAGGGAATGAGTAAAGACTCAAAGGATAGAATACAGGAGAGCATCAAGGAAAAGTGGAGAGAAAAAAAAATTATAAAATCTTGTTTCTAATTTTCAACAGAGCAAGAGATCAATGGAACCTCTTTAACAGCCAAAGACCAGTCCTAGACGATTCTGAAGAGAACCATTGGCAAAGACAGGTGCAATAAGACTTTATGCCTTCAAATTCATGGTTTTGCACCTTTGGTATACTGAAGTTTCACAGTTTGTTACCAAACCTTTGTTTTTTTCCTGGGACAGAGACTTGAACCATGCTGCTTCCTGGCTAATATTATACAAGACATGGTCTATCATTCCTGGAAGGCTGGAACTATGCAAGTGATTTGATTGCATTATAAACAGAATTCCTTTAATCCTTTTAATGTCTCATTTTAGATATCTAATGTCTAATTAGATGCCTAAATTTAACAAAAATATATGACTGCATTGTATCAGTTCATCTAATATAGCATGTCGTCTCTCACTTGAAGCCGTTCTTTCTTGCATTCTTGGAACAGCGTAGCTGCAGAAGCAGAAAATGAAGAATATGTAAAAGAAGTGAGATCTAGCTATTGGCATAATCTAGCAGTGTATTAGATGACAGATTTTCCAAAAAGAAAGACCCTGGTTCTACTATCGATTTTGTACATAGGGCTTATTTGTATGGCCCTGTTAGTGAAACCACAGTTCCTTTTCTACTGTTACCTATATTAACAATGGATTGTTTTTTGGGCAACATTCTTCAAAGAGTTTCTGGCAGAACTATTATGTTAGGGTAGCCACTGCTACTCTTCTGCAATAGTAAATATATATTACGTTTCAATAGTGAGTTTAATCTGAAATTGTAAATTGCAAGCAGTTTCTAAGTTGTCCTGGTTTATTCTACAAATTCTGTATTTCTGGAACACTCGTGTACAAGAGTATGCCCTTACCTCTGTCTCATGCAGCTGGAGGTGCTGTACAAAGCAGCACTACTATAGAACAAGACAACATCTTAGCCAATTAGAGAGAATAATAACACTCCCAGTTTATCCAAATTAGCTACTTAAATCCCTTCCATAGAATAAGAACCATTAACAATATTAAACTTCACTAAAAAAAACCACTACCTTTTTCTTGTCAGAATGTGATAATTTAGTAGAAACATGGTTCATGCTCCTGACTTAAGGCTCAGATATGAACTGAAAAAATTAGAGGAAGTTTAGTCTAAATTGGAGCCTTTTAAAACATCCACAAAAGAGTGAAGCCTCTTGTTCTCATGGGATTTCAAACTCTTACGCTTAATATCCAATAGATTGCAAAGCCAAACTCTAGACCAAATATTTGGTGTAACTTGAGTTTCGCCCATTATCCTTTCTTCTTGTTGGCTGAAAAAAAAAAAAAATCTTGGTGTAATTGTACCCTGGAGAAAAACAGTTACTTACAAAGCACAAAGCCAGGTGCAGGAGAGCTTTTATTACAAACAAACATCCTTAAACTGGAGCCTGTGACCTGTTTAGGACTGTTTAGGACTTACCCAGTCATAAAATAGATACTAAACCACTGAGATACCGAATATTCTTAATATTCAATGAATTGTTTGAATTAATATAAAAAAAATAAATTTTATATCATTCTCAACAGACTTTTTGTTAGTAAAATGATTAAGAAATTAAAAAAGAGTAAATAATAAAAAAAAAAAAAACAACAAAACAAAACAGGAAAATAACATTTTACAGTACAGAAAGCAAATATTTATGAAAATTTTGGGACATTATCGATACTTCATCAGTATGTTTTCTTATTGCCATCATACTGTGAGGGAAGTTGTCTTAGAATGTTTATTTACATTCATTTTGTTTAGCAAAAGAAGAAATAGATATCTTTTTTCCCCACAATTCGGCATACTTCTTGAACTAAATCAATATAAATGCAAACAGGATGGATATGAAAAGGGAAAGTCTAAACACCTGAGGGACTTAAAACTGATTTCATGCTATAAAGGCTCTTTGACCCCTCTCCAGAAGTGGGCACAATAGCTGTCCTTTAGCATAGTCTTTATTATGTTACATGATGGCTCCCTTGCACAGGAATTAATTTCATCCTTTATAGCTTGAAATCAAGAAGGAGGTTCATGAACTATGCATTCATATCCATGGCCATCAGTCATTATGGTGGTATGGTCAGAAGACAAAATATATGTTAATCCACCAAAAAAAAAAAAAAGGTTTAGTCAAATAGTCGCAGAAAATTAACGTCTTGCTTTCATTATTAACAGGTTTTTTAGCAGTGTCAGGTTTTAGGCCTTTAACAAACTGCCATTCTTTTGCCGTGGCCCTGTAGCATATTTAGCATTCTTACTCTTCCTGTATGTTTAAATGCATTCACTACAGGCCATTATTACATTTAGGTTTAACAGAACTGATATACTGAGTGTAGGTGGCAAGGTTCTGATAGCGGGGGCTGGGCTGGAAATGTGGTTTCTGTGCAAAGACATCGGTTGGACAGAGACAGCTTCAGCCAGCTACAAGATGAATGCACAACAAGATAAAGCTGAGACCATGATAACACACTTCAGAAAGGCTAAAAATGCTGTGCATGCCGCAAAAGAAGTAAGAAAAATGTGGGAGAAACAACACTAAAGGCAACAAGGTCAGTGAAGAAGGTGGAAAAGGGAGTGCTTCAAGCACCAGAGCAGATTCCCCTGCAGCCCATGGTGAAGATTATGGTGAACCAAGTTGTCACCCAGTCCATGGAAGATCACAATAGACACTGGGGCCTGTGGAGGATCCTGCACCTGAGCATGTGGATGTGCCCTGAAAAAAGTTGCAGATCATGGTGAGCCCATGGTGGAGCAGGCTTCTGACAGGACCTGGGTCCTATGGAGGGGAGTCCACATAGGAGGCAGGATTACTGGCAGGACTTACGACCCTGCAGGGGACCCACACTGAAGCAGTCTGTTCCTGAACAACCGTACTCCTTGAGAAGGACCTACATTGGAGAACTCTGTGAAGGACTGTGTCCCGTGGGAGGGACCCCATGCTGGAACAGCGGAATAGCATGAGGAGGAGGAGTAGCAGAGATGACGTGTTATGAACTGACCCCATTCCATATCGACTCCATTCCATATTCCCCTCTGCCATTTGTGGGGAGGAGATAGAAGAGTTAGGAGTGGAGATGATCCTGGGAAGAAGAAGGTGGTAGGAAGATGTTTTCAGCTTTGTTCTGATTTCTAACTGTCATCATATTTTCCCTAAGTCAACCTTGTTTTGCCAGGACAATAACTGATGAGTGATCTCCCTGTCTTTAGGTCAGCCCTGGGCTTCTTCATTGTATTTTCTTCTCTTGTCCTGCTGAGGAGGGGTCATGAGAGAAGGACTTGATTTAACACCCAGTGGCCAACCAAGGTTAAGACATCACACACAACCCCTTGAGATACCCAATGATGGCCAAGTAGAGCCAATACACCTGTGAAAATAAAAGATAAGCAATTTCATGGTGCTGCATTACTTAAAGTTCATTGATAACTAATAAAATGAGTAATTTCTAGTTAGCAGAAGATTTCATGTGAGTGATAAATGTATAGGTGGATAAATGATTTAACAGAGAGCTTATAGCAAAAAAGAGAAAAAATGTGCCCTTTAATTTATAAAAGCTTGATGCATTTCATCATGAACCAGAGCAACTGTAGGAGGCTATTCTGTAACAGAAGACTCGCCTCTCAAATGCTGATGAAATGCTTCCACAGAGAAAAGTTTTTACACATTAATGAAAACTAATTCTAATGTGTTTGGCTTATTGTAAAAGATTTTGCTGTAATCCTAGAACCTGCAGAAAAAAAACATTTGAGAATCACCTGTCTGACTAGAGAAGACAGAAGAGAGCAGTGGACAGGATAAAGGAAAACCAAAGACATGGAAGCAGCGCAAAATCAGAAGTTATTGTCTGGACACCTGCTTCTGGAAACCCTGGGGTGCTTGTGCACTGAAGATAGAGAACAGCAAGGTCTGAAAATAGTCTGGAAAGGGGTCAGACTCATCCTCTTTATAATTTTGTGGGGTTTTTTTCCACTTTTCAATGGTTTCCACTTGTGGAAAAAAAAGGAAGGAGCATGTGGGAGGATTTGAAAAGAAAAAGGTCTGATCTAGAAGATACAATTTTCAATTTATGATCGCATTTTAATATATTTAAGGCTGGCTCAGTCATACTTTGCTCATAAATATCTCCATCTCTCTTAAAACAAAGAAATGGAAGAAGTAATATTAAAGTGACCTGGAATGACTGAATTATAGAAAAGAATAACACACTCTTCAAAGCCACTATCTGAGCACCTCAAAATTTCCAAATAAAGACAATTTCTGTGCACTTTAGTCCCCCACCCAGCAGAAAAAGTGTTTATCAGTGGAATATTCCATCATTTACTGTGTGTATCACCAAATTTCTCTACAATAATTTACTGAGATTTGCCTAGCATAGTAATCAAGTCTTTAGTTAGGCTTACTGTTTGCTTCAATATTTATTTAATTTAGGATAATAATCAACGGCACAAAGCTGTTGCCTGAGACCATGTCCCCATGCCAATAGCATGCAAAATTGTCTAGTAAATGAAAATAATCAACAACTGTCAAGCTCCATAGTGTCATTTCAAATTAATCTCTGTAAGAAAAGTCAGGCTTTATATTAATAACAATAGCTGTAATATATATTTTTCCTTTTCTTTTTCCTCAGAAATATGTAAAAGTGGCAACATATGATCTGAAATACCAGTTAGTACAAACAGCAGAAAATACGTTTGGAGAGAAAGATAAACCAGCTTTCTATTGCTTATTGGAGCTGCCCTGTAAGAGCAGCACAGTAGCTAATTGTTGTGGTTTAAGCCCAGTCGGCAACTCAGCCATGCAGCTGCTTGCACACTCCCCCCCACTTCCTCCCCCAGCTCGTAGAGGGGTGGGGAGGAGAATTGAAAGAATGCAATTCCCAAGGGTTGAGATAAGAACAGTCCAGCAACTAAGGTGTAACACAAACCACTACTACAACCACCAATAATAATAACAACCACTCACCACCTGCCAACAGATACCCATCCCGACCCGAGCAGTGATCTAACCCTTCTAGGTAACTGCCCCCATTTTATATATTGTGGGGATTATGAGTTGTGGTATGGAATACCTCTTTGGTTAGTTTGGGTCAGGTGTCCTGTTTCTGCTTCCTCCCGGCTTCCCCTCCTCCCTGGCAGAGCATGAGACTCAGAAAGTC
>JANRGW010015784.1:6271-40832 GCA_024733675.1 Psilopsiagon aymara
CCTCCCCTCTCCTCCCCTCCCTCCCCGCCTGTCACACACACACACAGCACTCCCCACAGCGGGCTTCGAGGACGTCAGGCGATGGGCGCGGACGCCTAATGGCCGCCTACCCCCGCTCGCTGCTCAAGGGGAGACAGCCGCCGCGGTGCCGCAGGGCGGCGGAGCACGGAACCCCGGCGGCTGCCACACGCACGCACGTACACACCTCGTCACGCGCCTCAACGGCCGCCCCTCCCGCGCTCGGCGGGCGCCGCTCGGTGGCAGGCTCCGTCCCACACGCATGGCTAACCTCTCATGCTGCCCGTCCCCTGAGGCGAGCAGGGTGCCGCCTCCCCCTCGCCTACCCTCGGCACCGGTAGCGCTGTGCCGCACACCTCTGCGCTGATGCACCCATGCAACACTTCAGTGAGGTGCTCACCGACCCCACAGAGGCACTGCTGCAGTGTCACCCACACCTCCCCAGCACAGCGCCCCCCGGGACCATGGGTAACCACAGGCACTTTGCAGAGGCTCCATGTCTCCACCCAAGGTCACCCATGGCCTGCACATGTGGACATCCTTCTTCCAGCACGTTATACTCTCTCTCCTGCCCTCACTTCACTGCACAGCACTGCGGCGCCAGGTACCCTAAGCACATTTACAGTGCCCATATGTACATGTTGGTCAGTGCACATAACACTGGCCATCCAGCCCTCTGCCACCCATCCTTTGCATTAACCATCATTTGCTGTCCACACTCCACCATGGCACTAGCCACCTACACCTTCCCCACAAGAGCAGCGAAGAGCAGCACACACATCCACCTGTGCTTCCCCTTCTCAAGCGTTCAGAAAGTCCTGTGGAGCCATGGATGCCAGAAGCAGCCCCACACAATGCCTTGCAGCAGCACAGTAACCCAAGCAGTGGGTGCCCTGATAGAGCACCACCCCCACAGTTGGGTTTTGAAGTGAGCACAATTGTGTGTTATTGACACAAAACACCCACTTCCGAAGGCTGCCAAAGAGAAAGAAGATGTATTTGTTATCTGGCAAGTGCTACAATACATCAAGACTCTGCTCAGATAGGACTTCATAATGTGTTTGGGAATTTCATCTTCCTCTGGCCATTTGTCATTATTGACCGTCACAGGTCCAGTCAAAGATCACAAGGAACGCCTGATGGCTCTTGTTCTTCTTCATGGATAGCTTTAAACTGACTCTTGAATAGTGTCATTATTTCTTAGCAACATGAAAGATTATTTTCCTCGTCATAAGTAAACTTTTGGAAAATAAGGGAGCATACTGTTCTGTTTTCTGTTGTCTCCCCAGTTGCAAAAAAACAGGGCTTGTTCTAGGCTGCCTTACTACTATGAGTTTCACCACCTATGAATTCATATATGTTCTTGAATTGTAGAAATTGGCGCATCTCCATGGACTATAGGGCCAAAACAATGAATGATCTGCACCATGTATGCTCCAGCTCCAGCAGTCTGAGAAAACTGCTGGAGTTATCCTTGTATGAAGGATAACCTTCTTCATGCAATGAGCTTATCTCAAGGGGACACAGGTCTGAATGGCAGGGTAAGCCTGTATCACTTACTACTTAGGTGTTTTACAGGCAATTATAGACAGTCTTCCAGAGTCTCTTGGAAGGAGCATTTCCTACCCCACTTTACAGAGAGAAATGGAGCATCAGAGAGGATCTGATCCTGGTCCACAGTGTGCTGAACCCCCACCTCCATGAATTGTAGAAAGGAGGCTGCTCTGCTGGTAATCAGGCCTTGTAACTAAGTGACGTTTATGTAGCTGGAGAAGCAAAAAGAGGTAGAAGAGCCTGTAGAAGTACAAGGAGCGGGGAAGGGAGTGTGTGCAATAAAGTAGACAGCAAGTGATTATCCTTGTTATGGGTGGAGAGCTTGGAAAAGGCTCTGCAGTGCATACATACGGCTGTTACACAAAAAATGGACAATATTAATTTAAACACTGCTGAACATGAGGGGAGATGAAGGGTGGCCATGAGGGGTGAAGGGTGGTTGTGAGGGGAAATCATGAGAGGAGAGGAACGGCAGCCATGAGGGAAGATCATGAGAGGAGAGGAACGGCAGCCATGAGGGAAGATCATGAGAGGAGAGGAAGGGCAGCCATGAGGGAAGATCATGAGGGCAGAGGAAGGGTGGCCATGAGGGAAGATCATGAGGGGAGAGGAATGGCAGCCATGAGCAAAGATCATGAGAGGAGAGGAAGGGCAGCCATGAGGGAAAGTCATGAGAGAAGAGGAAGGGCAGCCATGAGGGGAGATCATGAGGGCAGGGGGGGCAGGCATGAGGGGAGATTGTGAGGGGAGAGGAAGGTCAGCCATGAGGGGAGATGGTGAGGAAAAAGAAGGAGCAGCCATGAGGGAGGACCATAAGGGAACAGGAGGGATGGCCATAAGGGGTGAGGGGCCATTGTGAGGGCAGATCGTGAGGGAAGTGTTTGGCCGTGAAGAAAAATGGTGACAGGAAAGAGGGGCAGTCATGAGGAGAGATCATGAAGGGAGAGCATGGGCATCCGTGGGATGTGAAGGGTGGCCATGAGGGGTGGGGGGCAGTCATGAGGGGAGATCATGACGGGAGATCATAAGGGAAGAGCAGGGGCAGCTATGGGGTGTGAGGGGCAGCCACAGAGGGTAGAGATGGCAGCTATACAGTCTGGGCCACTATGGGAGGCAGATGAGGGGTGGCTGCGAGTGGAGATCATGAGGGTCAGCCATAAGGGGAGATCTTGAAGGGAGATCAGTTTGCCCTTAGCGACATGGTTTAGTGGTGGGCTTGGCAGTCCTGTGGTAACAGTTGGACTTGGTGTTCTTAAAGGTCTTTTTCAACCTAGCTGATTCTATGATTCAATGATTTACAGCTGTTCTATCTCAAAACTGCCCAAGCATGTCTGACAATCTCAATGGAGCAAGTTCTTCCCCCAAGAAGGAAAGCACATCTCATACATGTATTCATGCCTGCCCTTTTTTTTTGTACAACCACTACTCCTCTACCTAGTAGACCACATAGGCAATGCAAGGATAGGCTCAAGGAGGTTTCATATTGCAGAGCACAGCTGATACCAGACTGTTTCTAGACTTGAGTGAGAAAACTACAGCATAGGCAGCAGTCATAGAATCATTTAGGTTGAACTCAATGGTTGAGTCCAGCTGTTTACCTAGCACTGCCAAGTTCGCCACTAAACCATGGCTCTAAGGACCACATCTACACATCTTTTAGATTCCTCCAAGGATGATGACTCAAGCACTTCCCAGGATAGCATGTTCCAATGTTTGACAATCCTTCTGGTGAAGATACGTTTCCTAATATCCAGTCTGGCACAACTTGAAGCTGTTTCCTCTTGTCCTATTGCTTTTTACTTGGGAGAAGAAACCAGCACCCATCTCTGCACAACCTCCTTGCAGGTAGTTGTAGAGAGCAGTAAGGTCTTTGAGAGTGACAGTGCTGAGGCCATTTTCAGGAAGGCAGGGAGGGTGCAAATGCATTGCTCTGCCTTTCCCTGCAGTGCTGGGAGTGAAAGAGTATTTGTGACAGAGGAACACATGCTGCTTCTCCAAGCAAGTGGAGAAACCCATTCTATACAGGATTGCTACCTTCTACCTAATATTCTGAAAGGTCCAACAAAGGCAAGTGCTGCTGGTAATCTTAATGCTTACCCAAGAGAAACACCTGAAACCTCTCTTTATACTCCAAGCTCTAAAAACTGCAGTCTTTTTCACAGGTTAAGGAGTAGAACCTGCATACACTACCAAAAGTAAACAAGGGGGGGGTGACTCAACAGTATTGAGCCGCAACATTTTTCAGAATATGAGGGAACATATATGTCTATACATTGAAAAGTTGCCACAAGGAAAACAGAGGCCAGAAAACAATTCTCCTTCCCTTCCAGAAAGCTGCTCATCTAAATGTGAGCACCAGTGTTTTTTACAGACTTTGCCCAATTTGTTCTTTGAGAAGTCAGGCCCCTGCCTCATAAAAAAGAGTTTGTGTCTCAAAAAGAGGTGAAACTAGGCTTCAACTCCAAAGTCATCATATATTCTGTTATGCTATCCTTCTGAAGCCAATTCTGTTTGGAAAAAAATCCCAAAACAAAAACTTTACTAGGCTACTAGGACTATTTGAAATGCAAATAACCATTCAGTGTGTGACAGAGGGCTTCATGAGGAAAAAAGAAAAATGTTTCTTCCACAAACGTAGCTTGTTCCTCCTATGCTCTCCTTCTACAACTCCCCTAAATCCTTTTCACATCTCCCCCACTTCTCTGCTCAGCCTGTTATTGCACCAAAAAGCAATACATGCCATGGCAGACCAGAGGCATTAACACACATGACAGTTAGCTAGCCAGCAATTCAGAAGATACACATCTTTGTGTACCTTCTTGCTCCTGAGCAGACAGGATAAACATCTTTATGGGCCATTTCTTGCTTAGACTGCCTGTCTTCCAAGGTCTATGCTGTTACCCTTCAGAATTCCAGCTCACTATGCATGAAGAAATCATGAGATTACAGTGAATAACAAGCGTAACATGGGTCAACAATGTCACAATATTGCAATAAAGGTAATCTCCCTTTGGACTGCATAGAAAACAATATAGTCTGCAAAGCATATGAAGTAATCCTTGCGGCATATTCAGCACTGGTAAGGTCTTTGGCAGCACTGGTAAGGTCTTTGGCAGTACTGCCAAGTTTTTGGAATGGCATTTTATTTGAAATGAAACAATGGAACACTGCAAGAGGCCGTAAGAAGGATCCAAAGCTGAGGACACATGACTGAGGAGGAAATGGTTTCTTTAGCTTAATGAAAGCTCCCTTCTAAGAACAGCCTACAAATGCATATGTTGTGATTTAAGCCTTAACTCACCCAGTTTGCTCACTCGCTCCTCCCTCGTTCTTCCTCCTGCTCCCGGAGGGACGGGGAGGAGAATCGAAAGAACTCAACTCCCACGAATTGAGATAAGAACAGACCAGTAACTAAGGTATAACACAAACCACTGCTGCTACCACCAATAATAATAATAAGAGTAATACAAGGAAAGAGAATACAACTGCTCACCACCCAATACCAAGCCCAACTCAGCAGCAAACCCCTCTTCCGGGTCCCTGCCCTTAGTTTTTACATCCTGCGTATGGTGTGCTGGGGTATGGAATACCTCCTTCATGAGTTTGGGTCAGGTGTCCTGTCTCTGCTTTCTCCTGGCTTCCCCTCCTCCCTCGGAGGGCATGAGACTCAGAAAGTCCTTGGTCAGACCAAACATTAGTAAGCAGTAACCGAAAACATCAGTGTTATCAGTGCTGTTCCCAGGCCGAAAGTCAAAAACACAGAGCTGCACCAGCTACCAAGGAGAAAAATGACTGCTACTGCTGAACCCAGGACAACATATAACACAGAGCTATGAAGGAGCAGAAGAGAATAAACTAAAGTCCATAATGAAGGGCTTACCTCCATTATGCAAAGGATCATGGAAACACAGGAAGATACTGCTTTGGAAGACTGGTAAGTTATCTTCAGTCTCTTTGTTTTTCATAACTAGTGGAAGAAATATTTTTATTTTTATAAATATTGATACCTATATTAAGTTTGTCTTGGAAAGTGGGACAGACTGTATTAACTACCAACATCTCCTGAAGTTCAGGTTTTCTGTATAAGCACAACAGAAAAGGTATGGGGCTGCCAAGAATGACACACTCAACTTGATAAAAGATGCATAGAGAGACTGTCTTAAATAAGATTTTGTAAATTGTATATGGATTCTCTAAATCATCATAGGCATTGACAGAAAATATAAGGTCAGGGTCATGTAAAAGTCATATCAATAGCTTCTCCTTTTCTCAACAGCTCTTCAAGGCAGCAGAATTGGACCAACCAGAAGACCATCTGTATTTGAGATACTGATTTTTACTGGTCAGTTGAATGTTTGCTAGGACAGATTGTAAAGTACCAATTTATGTTTGTAATAGTAATAATATAGTATTAGCAGCATTTGATATAGGAGGGGCTGTTATTCTTGTTTCACACCAAATTTTTACTTGGGCTATATTAAAATGATTAACATTGTCAGGAATTGTCAAAAATGGCAGAGAAGGGCCATTTTCTCAGCAAAAGTAAGCATATCATTGAAAACTGATCTTGTCGTCAAAGCTATTATACATGCGAGAAATAGGCCATTCTAAACCCTTTGACAGGCAGGTGAGCTGCTGTCTCTAGCACAAAAAGAGAACTCATCAGTGCCATTTCTCCAAAACCTAGCATAGAACAGAAATGCAAACTAGCAAGGTTGGCATGCTCTCAGCTTAAGTGAAAAAACAGCCTGCAGAGAAATTGTTGGACTTAAATTCATACTGACTCCACTAGCTATTATCATGCAGAGCCAGTACACACAGGTGCCGCAGCTTCTTTAAACAGAATTGAGAGAAACAGTCCTCATAACAGGCAGTAAATAATGAAAGTGATACATGTAATTCTTTGCTCCAGACCCACTTATGCAAACTGCTGGGTGTTGCCTTCTGATACTGCCTTTGAAACTTGCAGAATGAGGACTTATATATTTATTATATTTATATATTAAGAGATGACATGATCAGAAGAGTAACAATGGGTTATCCATTCTCTTCACCTCTAATTTGAACCTGTTCTCTATCGCCAACTTGCCAAAATGCTATATTCTGAGCATTTTTGCAAAACAGGGCCTCAGGCTGGAGATCATGCAGCATATCACCCTTCAAATATCAGGGCTGGTCTTGCAATCCTCCTGCCAGTTGTTTTATTAAAGTAAATTGAACTGCTGCTATGCAAGGGACCAGGTGTCAAGCTAAGATACAGACGAGTGATAACGAAGTTCTTTTTATGATGCTGTACCACTGTCACAAGTTGTCACAGTTGAACAGCACTGCATTGCATGGCAGTCTTGATACTCATCTCCTTCAGGAACCTAAAAACATACCTCTCTAAAAGAAATGCAAGACCACTTTGCTGTTAAATTCTGAGCTAAAACACCCCTTATACTGGTACAATTCCCCGTAATCGTACACAAACATTTTGGCTGGTGCTGATGCCTGCCCATTTTAGTTCCAGCGTCCATTTAAAAAAATGGTTGAAGATGAGAAAAGGAAGCAGAATGCCTCCTTTGGCAGGCTAAGGGAGCTGCAGCGCTTAGGATCAGCTGCAGTTTCATCCTGAATGCTAATGATTGCACCCTCAGCATCGAGTCCTATTGCACTTAGTGGCTACTGCCTAATATTGGAGAACCTCTTTATTATCAGGAGTTTAACCCCAGTTACCTTTTTTTATCCTTGAATAATTAGCATTAAAGAGCTAATAAAGCCTTTACCAACCAATATGTTTTGAGCAACAGACCGAACCTCTGGCAAACAAAGAGACAGCAGATGCAAGCAGTTACAGTGCAATATAGTATGATGTGGCATGTGATCATGATAACAGCTTTAGAGAAGTGCTACAAATATTTTCATTTTGGTTGTGCTTCATTTTTAAGGCCCCTGGGGTGAAAGAGTAAAGAAAACTGTGTTACTTTGTTGCTTTTAATATTCTGACTTCTTAGACATTTCTGTGCCTGTTTTTTAATATTTAACCTTGAAAACTGTTTGATAGAGATTTTGGATCAGAAATGCCACATGATATGTATTTATTTTATAAAACATGGTAACAGCTGGAAAAGAATAAGGACTTTCCTGGCAGTGGGAATAAACCTCTCACTCACAAACTGCATCTCTCAGCAGCTTGTCCTGTGCATGTCTTGCATCACATGCCGTCATCTTGCAGTCATGAGTCACTTGCTTCAGCTCCCACTGCTGAGGGATATAGCATGGCAAACCTACACAGGTTATTCCCTGAGGAAATGTGCACACAAAGTCAGGCCACTGCTGTGGTCGAAACAGAACAGATTTGCATTTGAGTTCAAGCTGAAGGGTGTACATGCTGAGTTGACTAATACCACATCTATTTCTAGTCCTGTTACCTGGGTAATGGTAATTTGGTGTTGTTCTTTTCTTTTAGTGGTTACAAAAAGATTTTCTACTTTAAATTAACCTTTAAACATCTGCATGAAATACAGTAAGTTAGGAACAAACTATGTAATTTTTCCAGTTAGCATGATTTCACTAATTAGCAAAATAGTGATAATAGAGGACAGATTTCAGGAGTCTGAAAGATGTTAGTTCTGTCCCAGGCTGGAAATTCCTTTCTGATTTGTTCTTGCTTTTGTCTGTTATTAAGGGACAATTCTTCCCAATATTTGTAGCTTTGACCATTGGGACTAACAGTAACAGCTAACCTGTGTGGTTCTGAAGGTCTCCTGGTCTTTCCTTCTTATTACAAAAATACAGGATGAAATTAGCAGACATTAGTGGGACCAGGATTTCATACCAAACTTTCATCAGGAATTTTGGAGTGATCCAAAGTTTGCTAGATTTAGCAGTTTCTAGTACTTTATCAGTGCAGCACCCATTAAGTACCTAAAAAAGAAACTAAAAAAAAGAGAAAAAAGAGAAGCCTGAACACTGTCCCGTTCCCCTCTCCAGAACTGCAATTCACACAAATAGCCAAAGTTACAAAAATTCAGTGGAACAATAATCATTAGCTTCCAATCTTGGAACATGAATGACGAACAATTCGTTTCTGGAACCCAGCTCAAGATCCTCTCAGCAAATAGCAGCAATTAAAAGGCAGTCCCCCAAAACTCTACCAAATGTAAAAGGCATAAAATGAGAACCTATGGCTACAGACTGTCAGCATAACATGAGTAATGCAACTGTGTGCAAGCCACAGAATCTGGATTCAGGCTTCTGAAAAGTGAGAGTCAGAAAACAGAATGTTGTTTTAGACTCATTTGTCTCTCACCTAAGTGAAAGCAAGATGCTTCATACAAGATTATTTCTTATGAGGATCTTTCATCTTCCTAAAATTGGTATTTTGTGATTAAAGGAGAGAAGGGAGAACTTTTTACGTAAAACTTACCGGCACAACATAGTGAAAAACATCCAGCAAGATATTGGTAGGTTTTAGAGAAAAGATTTTTCTCCAGGACAACTAACAACCTTTAAATAAGCTAAATTGATACAGAAAGGATATGAAGATTGCATGTGATAAATAGGTGAAACCTAAAAGTTGCCCTCTGGTCCTGGCAGATAAGTGAGCTGCCTGTTATCAGCAGCAATAGTAAGTTCCTTAGCCAGTTAACATCATTATCCACAGCTGGTTAGAAATAATCAGTAAAAATGTCAACATCATATGCAAGTCCTAAACAATATCAACTGCAAACTTCTGTGCCTGGTGTTACAATGTAATACAATACTTCCTACTTATGACAAGCAACTCTCCTGGAGTTCAGGCCCTGAATGGCAAATATTGCAGCTTGTGAACATCAAACAGTATTTTTTTCCCCTCTGGCCATAAAGGGCTCCTGAGTGGATTTCCAAGGAAGAAACAGTGGGTATTTTCTGCTATCTGTCACTTTTTGAAGGCAATGCAGACCTCAGGAATGATTCCTGTTCTTTCTTTCAAAGGGATTAATGACAAGGAAAGACTTGAGGGTTTCTTTTCAGAAACAAAATTATGCCATGGCAACACTCTGCAGAGGCAAGTACACATTATTGGATTATGCAAGTGTTTACAGTTTCAGCCTTCATTTTATAGCAGATGTCTCCCAGATGTTTACCATAGTAGCAAAGCCTACAAAAACACAGGTCAAAACTGGAGTAAGATTTGCTCCCTCATCTGACTGTGAAATTCACTTCCCTGGAGAGCCCAACTCTGGCACTTCCATGTATTTCACAAATATGTTTCAGAGAAGTAGGATTTAATCAAGGATTCCTCCAGATTCTCCCCTCGTTTGTAAAGAGCAAAATTTCCTCTCAGATACTGTAGTATTGTATCCTCCTCTGAGCAAGATCCACGCGGAAGCCTGACCAAGCCTTCACTAAACTAAAGCTTTCAACAGCGGAAGGAGATTCTAAGAAATCATACACCCAGAAATCTTACTGGATTTCAGGGAAGAGTCTGGCCTTTTTGCCATTAAGATCTTGAACTCCAGTTTCAGTCTTTTTCCCTCATTTTAATTCTTTGTCTTTCTGACCTTGCATGCATATTTTTGTGCTGAGTATTATTACATTCACCATCATGTTAGTCTTGTTAGTCTTCAGGGAAGGTGGACCATAGAAACAGTGACGGCAGCTTTTCAGCAACAAACATTGCAGGAATGCAAACAGTAGACAGTTTCCAAGAGTGCAGAACTTCTACCCACAGTCAAAATCACACAGTGAGCAGAATTCAGACCTCCCAGCGCTTTACTTTGATTATGCAAGACAAATACCCGAAAAAGAAATGTAAATAAGGAACAGTTTAGCCAAGGAACTGTGTAACAGCACTGGGTTACACATTCTATGTGGAGCCTTGTGCTGAAGCCATTGGAGTTATTTTGAAACAGCTCTGAACTTGACAAGTATCTGCTGCTGTTGAATCCAAAACAATGTGGTATTTCAGAAGAACATACAAATACTGAACGAATGATGTTACTAATAAGTGTTCTTCTCGGTTAACTCTTGAAAAGGAGCCAACACACAGCTAACTCCAGGAAGGATTTAAAGTTCCTTTTCTGGCTGGCATGCCTACAGAAACCCTTCTCTTACTTGAGTGGGAACTTACGTAATCTTGTACGCAGTCATTAAAGAAGCCTGATTACAGCAGACTCGTCCAATATGCTGAAGTTACTTTAGAGATCACAGAATGGTCATGTTAATAATTTTATCTGTCAAAAATATATTTTTTAAAGTAACAAAATCCATACGCTTTTAGTTTCTTCCCAGAAAAGGTTTCTATGGTTCAGTTTTCAGTTCTGCAACAGATCATATTAATCGTGAAAGAGGCACTACATTTCTCCTTGATTTGCAAGGTGTAAATAAAATATAAAATGTGCCTGTGTTACATTGCAGACTGTTGTGTAGACAGGTATTTTCTGCTTTATTGGAAACAACAGCCAGTATGAAAAGGCAATCTAGGTCTAACCTGCTTGCATGGATCTCATGAAGAAGCTCAAGGGGCACCAAATCTTAGTGATTCCTTGGAGTTGAGGGCAGGCACTACAGGTTTTGCTGTGCAGCATTCCATCAGAGTGAATAAGGTCTTAAGGTGGCATGAAGGTGGGTTAAAGTACAGCAGGAAGCAGTATCTTGCTCCCATGACTGAAATACAAATGGTGATTTCCACTTGACACCATGTATAATAAAAGCACATGCAGCACTTAGTTCAGTTTAATTTAGTATGCTTTCACTATGTCCTTCAATGCTGTCAACATATGCTACCACCTGGAAACAACCAGTCAGAATGGTTTGGGTTGGAAGGGACCTTAAAGACCATCTAGTTCCAACCCCCTTGCCATGGGCAGGGACTTAGATGTGTGAATTAAAGATGGAGCAAGAATGTCACTTTTACAGAATTTTGTTCTGAAGGAAATCTATTTTCATTTTAAGTTTCAATTTTACTAGCGCCACTGCTGTGGATAGGTCACTTTCCTTTGTCGGAATAAAGTTGGGGTTTTTTTTTTATTTCTAAAAATTCTGCACCTATCAAGAAAACATGATTCATTTTTTTAATTGATCCTGTGCAGTTTCAGGGCCTGTCAGCACCTGAGATGGAGATGCAGCACTCCATGAAGGATTCCTGTACATATGTAACTCCATATGGCGTGCTGCTGCTAACAAATGAGCAAACAGCTTTCAGAGTGTCCACCTCTTACCTACTTTGGCATCTGCACAATTATACCTTTGAAGTAGACATCTTGCCACATTATCACTTCAATTACCAATTTTAATTGTGAAGGAATGACACTGTGTGATCTACTTGTTTCTCCTGAGCAATCTTTCAGCTGCTGGTATCTATCTACGGCCCAATTACAAAAGTAAGAAGCTCAAGGTGTATGAACAGGTGTATCCTATCACAACCTTACTTACTTCTGATGTATCTGAGTCTCCATCAGTTTAAATTATTTATACAACAAAAATAAAATAAAAGAGAGGGCACACGCATGCATACAAAAACAACTTCCTTTGTACTTTCAGGCATCCCTCCACAATGGTACCCTGCCCTCTCCCACCCCCCAAGTGTACAGATTTACCAAAAAGACAATGTTCACAAAAAAAGATGGTTTATTGGACTACACTAAATGGTGTAATGCCTCACAGCATCACACTGTGTGTGTACTAACAATGCCATTGCAGAGGTACATAAAATGACACATGGAATTTTTTTTTTCTGCCTGTAAGTCTAAGCACAGGAAATAAATGACAAAAAGGGTATTTGCTGCTTTCCAAGTGATGCAGCCTTGACAGACTATAGCAGAACCTGCATACTTTAATTATAATGTCAACTTTTTGCCTTGCTGTATTCATTTTGTGCTTTTGCGGTCTCTTGAAGCTATAACGGATTATAAACTGTTAGAGATTGGTAAGTACAAAGTTGATCAGATTCATAACAAAAATGAAGAGACAATCATTACAAAATACTGTTTTTTAAAAGGTATGCCACATTGACTTTGAGTCAGAGCATGATTGGCAGCTGTAGCGTTGGAGTAACACTATGAAAAAACCAATGAAGCAATACCAAACAGGTCAGATCAGATTTTCCTTTCTCTTTTCCTATCGATACATTCTCTCCATACAGTACCATCATGTCTGTGCAGTGAATATCCCGGATGTTACATTCCTTTCTCCTTTTGTGTCCCTTTTTGTCTTCAATGTTTATTGGAATTGTCACTACCAAGTATTTTAGGTATGTATTAAGTTTAACCCAACAACTGATTAACCCAGCAATGATTAAAATGCATTGACGCTGCTTGGGTTTTGTCTGTAAAGTTGTCCTGAATGAAATTCCAGACATCACTGAGGCCAATGCACACTACATATGTATATTTACAAAACATTCCACCAGTTTCAGGGCACAGATGGATTATGAATGAATCCCAACAAGCAATCACATCACAGAAATTTGAAATAAAAACCTGACTGCCATTTCTGTCCTCTCCATTTAGCACTGTGGGCAACAAAATAATTGGACAAGCAGCAGGTTTAATGGATCCACAACCAATAGAAAAAGATCCAGACAACCATTTAAATACATTTTCATAATAAATTATATGTATTAAAAACAAAACCAAACCCCAATGCATCCTGATCCTGGATTTTAATGTGCACACCAGACCCACCTCCTGATTGTAACTGTACCCTTGGAATAACGTGGCATCTTCAACCTATGGCATTAACAACCATGCATATACAAATGCTTTTACGCATATTCCACAGGAGACTTCTCACCCACAGTACAAGATAAACATTACAACATATTGAACAGTCTTTGTTGAATCCTACTTACCACTGCCTTGTCAAAGAAATGTTATGCTAAAATACAATGAGATATTTTAAAACCATAAATGAACAATAATTGCTCAAACAGCAAGTCTTATTAATTTTATCAGATGTATTCTCCAGAGTTCTTTACCGATCAATCAAACTAATGCAAACTAAAACAAAACCAAATGAAATTCAGTCCTTCACTTTAAATGAGAAAAGACAAGAGCAAAATGAGTTTCTGGTGGTACCACAAACCATGGACCATTGCAAAAGTAGTGCAAGAACTGGCACAGATTACAATTGAGCAATTGAGACCAACCTGCAATCTGCAAGTATATTGGTGTTTTTAAGAAATTCTAGATGAGCTACAAACCAGCAGTTTTAATCCAGTTGTTTATGAGGAGTAAACTGGAAGAGGACAGTCAATGTCAAAGACTGGTAAAAAGTAGTGCTGAAGTATGCAAATGCATTATGTCACAAAATTTAATTTTGCTGGCTGAAGCAGCTATATATTCACCAGTTACTGGAAGACATGATAACGAAGCAGGCCTACCCTGTCTCTTACAGGGTCACAGAAACAAGTGGTGGGAAGCTTCATGAATAGCTTTGCTCTTGCACCAGGTTGTGCTTTGAAGCTGAGCTGTAATGCAGAGATCTGCTGCAAAGCCTTTGCCTCATTCACATAAGCAAAACTTCCAAATAAAGATTCCAGATTTTACAGTGGTATCAAAAATGTGTTTAGTTGCATTTGCTCTCTCCTTCCTCACAGTTCCCCCTCAGAATACATTAATGGTCTCTCACAGAAACACACCTCATTCTTTACCAAAGAAGCAAAGAAAACACAAAACATGCACTGTAGTAATGAAATATCCAAATAAAAACCTAAAAGAAGTAAATGCTGCAGAAAGAATTGTTCTGGTTCTACATCTAAACCAAAACCAAGCTGCCCAGGCTGTAAAGTTTTACCCTGTACTGTGAGACACCAAAACTTTTAGAGATGTGTGGCTGAACAAAAGATGCACTACACCAATCTAGCTGATGTCAGTACAATCAGAGGTTCATTCACTGAATGAGATCTGAGTTCTGGTAACATGTGGTAACACCAGCTGCTAAAGTATAAAATAAGGAGTCTTGCCAGACCTTCAGGAAAGACAGCAGTGGGGGTGTGGGAAGACCTGGAAATAACAAAGATTTCTCCTGTGTGAGTTTTACTTCAGTTACAGTAAAAAGCAGCCAGCTTACAATATGTCAAGTGTAAGCCAGCTTTGGCACTTGTGTTACTGAAAATAATGTGGGGACTGTTCCTTACGCAGCAGGCAGCCAGCTGTGAAGGGTTATTTACAACAGTGACCACTTGAGCAGCGAGACATTTCTTATTCCAGGGAGGGGAAAGCTTACTTACTATCTGTAAAGCTCCCAAATCCAACTGTTATTAAACAGAGACTTGAGGTAATCATTACTTCCAGAAGAAGAATTAACAGGATGCCAAGGGCAACACATGGAAAAAGGTGGGGCAATATTTTAAAATACATTAGAAGGTGTAAAATTACATTGTCTTTTTCCCTCTTCAATCCCACCCAATGAAGGACAATTTAATAGCATGAAGTGCAAGTTTTTTTAGACTGGCTGAAAAAAACCCCACCACTGGAACAATCAAACCCTGAACATTCCTTAATTAAATGAACAAGTCTCTGGGAAATCATATGGACAGAGACCACACTTTTTATAGACCAAACCTGAGCAGAGACTGGGTTTTGTTTCTTTTCTGTAAATAGACAGAACAAATATTTCAAGATACAGCTGAAGTGGTGTCAAAATAGCAATGACCCAGGTCATAATCAGAATTTTGTACATACAATCTGTATTAACTTAAAAAAATAAAGTTCAAAATACTTCCAGAGAGCATTCTAGGTTAGCAAAACGCCCTGTACAAAAGTAGGCCACATCTGTTCGTCTAAAATAAGTCCATAGCAGTTGGTCTTTTCTTAGCTGATACAGTGAACAGTTTCTTCACTTGAGGCTCTCCTGCTGGAGTGCCTGCAGGTGACTTCAGCACCCCATGACGGGGTTTCTGTTCAGGATTGAAAGCCACACGGGAGGGTCCTTCTGGGCTCACTAATATGCTTTTGTCAGTCTTTTTAAATTCTGTTGAAAAACAAGCAACAAGTTAAAAGAAATACAAGTCCTGGAATTAACTGGGCCCATCAATCAAAGTGGAACTGCCCAACCCTGCACGTCTGCCTGAGATCCTTAAGTCCATCAATAAGGCCCAGAAGCCTAAGACAGCCAAAAAAAGTGGAGAGATGGTGGTGAAGTACACCTCTTAGCAGACTGCCTTTGAGAATGAGGTCTGTTGCAATCCACAAAGAGGCTGTGAACCATTCCCCATAGTTTCAGACCACAGGAGCATCTAGGCCTACTCTTCAGAAACAAGTGTTACAGCTAACCTGAAGAGCACCGCACTTGAGTTTAAAAGATGACAATGGATAAAAAGTATCTCTTCTCTGACTGCTAAATAGCACTGCTCTACAGATTCTTGGTTATTCCCTTTCTGCTGGCAGACAGGCATTTTTAAATTTGTGGAGCTATGTTATAATTAATATAAAGACATACATCTAAACACACTGTTCTCCATTTCAACTTGGCCTATAGCGCACCTTAGAAAGTTAAAAGAGAAATAGCTGAATGAATACATGGCATAAACTTTTATGCTACTGAGCAAGATATTTATTTAACAGGGAAGATACGCTTACATGTGGGATCCAGACAAGAAGTGACTTTAGCTACTCACTGCCTTTAACAAACCACAGGCAGCCACGACAAAACTGAAACTTTGCTATTACACAGCCTGAGCTTATCAGCATATCAGAAACTTTGTCCTGGGAAACAGAAGTAAGCAATTAAGACTGTGAAGTGCATGTGTTTCCCTAAGAGGAGCCCTGCAGCACAGGCAGCTCAAACAGATGAGTCTATTGCTCTGCTGCACTATTTTCTATCCCTGTTTTCCACAAGTCTGTAATGCAGGACCCTGGAATCATGCCCAGTCTAGTTGTTGGGCCAAATGTCCTCACTTTACCATCTCCTCTGGACAGCAACTGAAAGATGATTTATAAACTGTATACAAATATGGAGACAAAAGAGGATCAGAATCATCCTGTTCTAGAGAGGTGAGGAATATAGCTGTGTATGAGTGGATACAGCTTCCCCCTTTATTGGCTACAAGAGAAATAGTGGAGACACACAAATGTGTTAGACTCACCAGCAGTCATATTCTTATTCAAGCCAAACGTGACTCTTTTGGAGCTGGACGATTGCAGCTTGTTCAGCTGTAAAGCAAAACAGAGACATGAAAGAAAATGATTACCTGCACCCTAACAAAACCAATACAAAGCAGCCTACACTTCCTTCGTTTTATTTAAAACTCCCCCAGCCATCTAGCACTGACCTTGCTAAGACAGCACTGCTTTTCTAGCCCAAAAGCAAGCATATTCCATTTATAGAGAAAACACATACTCTGCTTAACATCACTACATGACTCAGCAACATAAAGATACATGTGTACTAAATACACTGGCCCCACTGTAGAAGTGCAAAGAGGGATTGAAAAGATATAATGTGTTTACGAGGTTTAGAAAAGAGGGCAGTATTTTGAGGTCCTGTACTGTTGCCAGCCTCCAAAAACGGGAAGAAAGTCCCTTATGGCTCAAAGTCCCTTAGCAAGATTGAAAGTCAGTTTTGCTTTTGCTTCCTGTGAAATGAGCAGGTTCAGAACGGGTTCCTTTCAACAAGAAGGTATTTTTGAAAACAGGGGAAGGAAGAAGAGATTTAAAAATGCCTTCCCTTCATTTTCTGAAACTCTGGAGCTATGTGTGACTCTGCCTACAAGGAAATGCAACAGCATTTCCAGTTTTATCTGCCCGTGTTAGGAAACTAACGCAGAGTGGAAAAGATAATACAAAGGAGGTCACGCCGTTTGCTGGGACTGGTGGCTTGGGAAGAGATCTGCGCCAGGCTTAGCTGCCATCTGTGAGATCACATTACCTGTATGGGTGCCCTGGTGGAAGAGATGGCAATTCTTGCTTTCCTGAGGAATACTGCTTTTGGCAATGTTGTTTTTTCAAATTTTACAAAATCACTTCCTAGTTTTGCTTTCTTTTTCTTTAATGATGAGAGAGCAACACTGGTTTCCTGTAAAGGAGGGAAAGGAAAAAATGCTCTCAGTACAGAAGTACTGTAGTTAACTATACCTAGTACAGTGATCAGTGCTCAGAGCTTACTATACGTGGCTTCAGTGAATATTGCCACAACTGAGAGAGATCTAGCTGATACTCACAGAAGCTAATCATCGTGGTTAACTCTCAGGAGTTAATTTTGCAGTTAGCATGACTGAAAACAGAAGTTTAAGGCAAGCTCTACACAGAAATAGGAAAGTAACTGCAAAGCGAAGAAGGAAGAATTTATAATACATTTCCCTGGCTCATCAGTGTAGACAAGTTATTTCAGCTGTGTAGCTGGCACAGGCTTTAATGTCATTGCACTGGAGGGCATAAGACCAAGGCAGTAGAGGAGGATTTCTGGAGAATTGAGTTCTTTCGGTGACAATGCAAGATGATATCAACATGCACCCTGCCCCACACTCAAAAAGCTAAAGCCAAATCTGAAAATGAGCTTGACAGCTCATGAACAAAGAACAGCAGAGAAAAGAGTGAGATACACGTACCCCTTGCCTGCTTTTCTTGCATGCAGTCTCCAGAAATCTATTGGCTTCAACAGAGTTTAGGACCTCTTTTACTGCTCTCTTCTTTTTCAAGCTTCCTGCTTTCTGGCTGGAAACTTTCACCCCTTCCAAACCAACCAACTTTGTCTTTGTCTTCGTCTTCAATTTGACGTTTCTGGCAGGTACAAATTCAGAGTCTGCATCTCCTGAGAGTGTCCCCAGCAAGCCCTCCTTGTTGGATTTCATGTTGTTTTGTTGCAAAAGGGTATTCCTATTCACCAAGACAGCCTCTGCTTTCTGTTTCTTTTTCACAACCTCAGGAATTAACAGTGTGACAGGTGGGCTGACATCCTCTGCCTCACTGGCATTAGCTGGTCCCTTCTGACATGCTTGTTTCACAGGAACACTTTGCACTTTTGGATTCATTTTCTTCAACTGACTCTTTTTACTCTGTTCTGAGTCAGTCAGACTGTTTTGCACAGAGATACTGTGATTTCCTCTGGTGTCAGTTGCTACATTTGTGGTCTCATTTGCCTCATTTACTAGCAATTTCTTTTTCTTTCTTTCCTTGTTATTTTCTGGCACTTTTCCCTGGCTACAAACATTAGTTCCAGATGTTTCAGCTGTTCCCTCCTCACAATTTCCGTCAGCTGTTCCAGAAACAGCACTTAGGCTGTCCTTCTTCTTCCTTTTTTTCCTCTTTTTCTGGGGAACTGGTGCCTCCTTCTCTTGTTCATCCTCTAAATCCATCCCAAAAACAATGCCATATGAGACAGATGTGAAACATAAAGATACAACAACTGAATTTTATTCTGTTTTTTCCCCTTTTAAATAATTGTTCTTTTCTTTTCAAACAGGTGTACCAGTTTTCGCCTACCAGGCAGCACAAGTGTTTCAGTGTTTTACTATTACAGCTGTTCAGGACACTGCAGTCCTCTGACATCCGGTCTAATTAATGTTTTGCTGAACTTGCCTTAGCACAGCTAACATCTAAGCTATTTCTTGAGGTAACCCTATTTCCTATAGCAATATTGCTAGAAAAAAGTTATTAACTCCCATGTGTTAAGCCCATCAGAAGGGCAACTCAGGGGTTCAGTGGCTTGGTGAGACACATTTGTGTATGACCGGGCTTGTGACACATCAATACAAGCCATAATGCTAGAGATACTTGCACTTGGTTCTTAGTAACTCTTCACCTTTCTAGAAACAGCCCCAAATTCCTACATTCTAACAATCATCCTATTTTAAGAGGACTGTCATGTTTCTGTTCTCCCGCAGTAAATGGAACTGCTCAATGGAGCAATGCAAACAACTGCTTCTAGTTCTGCTTTTGATTAAAACTGAGGTAATGCTTACCTCAAAATTGTTAACAAAACTCTCACTACTTTCAAAGAGACTTTCATTTCACATTTAACCTTCATTAACATGACACAAACCAGCACATCCTGAACAACAGGTCTGCCTTCTTCAGAACAGCTTGTATCTGATACTTTGCCAAATTACAACAATGAATGCAGGCCATGTATCTTCCAAAGGTTGATCTTGCCTTACCTTTTACGTTTTCCATCTTGTTTTCCTTCCAAGGCTTGACAGCTTTTTTCTTTCGCCTTCTCCTGCTGAATTCATCATCATCTTCATCTGTAGAAACATCTTCGGGAAAATCTTGAGGGAAGATTCCTGTTCAGGAGGAAGGATAAGGTATCTGAAAACCAACAGTTCTATTTCTGTGAACAGTTATGCTGTTCATATACAGCACAACTTCCAATGAAAGAAAATCAACTGCTTGTTCCCCCTCAACCCAAAAGAAAATAAGGAGTGATTCCTATTTGTTTAATTAAAAATAATAATTTTTGTCTTAAGGACAAAGTAAAGTATTGCTCAAATTGTGAAGGGGATTTGGCCATCTCAGCAAAAACATGTAATATGTCTTAATGAGATTTCCAAAACCCACAAAGCCTCCAAAATCAATATTTTTGAAATACAAATTAAAAAAAAAAAAAAAAAGAAAAAAAGAAAAAAAAGATTCACTATATATCCTTTAACGGAAAGAAACTGCTGTCTCAAGTCCTTACCTTCTGCTAAGTCCTGGAACCTGGAGGCAGGGAGGAAAGGAGAAAAGGAAAAACAAATCAGCCTTATTGTTTTAATACCAATCACAACAGAAGCAACATAGCGTCACTGTAGTTGTTATGGTTATGTCAGAAGAAGAACAACATATTTTGCACAGGAAGTTACAAAGAGCTCATCCCAGAAGAGATCTGCCTCAGAAATCCACAAACTTAAACCAAATCACTGAAAGTACTGAGAAAACAGCAATTTAACTTCTCCCTTATCTGCAATACTTCTCCCATCACACACAATCCTGCAGTCCAAATCCACCCAGTGTAGATAGGCCCCAGGTAGCTGCAGTTGTCCAGTACGACGTAGAAACAGTAGCACAGGCTTCAGGCACCTTATGCATGTTATTCAGAGCTGTGAGACAAGCCTGCTCTACTGATACTGTCACAGGGACAAGCGAGGGTAGAGAGAAAGCAAAGTAAAAGTTGGTTAAGACAAGGTGGCACATGCAAGGTGTTATTTCAACAGAACTCACTTTTTGACCAGCTTGTACAGACGCTTTCTGTTAAGGGAAGGCGTATTTTTCTTGCTCGCCAATTCAAAGAGTTTGTCAGCAACAGCTTTGTAATCAAACTGTTGGAGGAAAGTATGATACAGCTTTTCTTAGTCAGCTTACTTATGCATGATAACCTACTGCAACTCATTGACACATCAAGTAGTGTTACGCATCCTTTAAACAGCCACTTCCTTTAAACCCAAAATGCGTTCTCTCTGTTGATATTTACACCCCTTTCACACACATATAATGTGACTTTTACAGATGGTTGCTTCATTAACAGAACAGCTGAACTTAGTGTACCACTTTCTCAAATGTTCCTAACCTTCATTCTTACATGACAGAAGCCAACCAACCTCAGAACTCTATAAAATAATCAGGTAAATATCAGAATTAAAACATATCATGTCCTAATTCTTGCTTGAAACACAGAGGTGCATGAAGTGTATCTACCTTCATGTGTGTTTGATGGGCGAGTCTGTCAAAAACATTACTCTGCACTGGAAATGGATCTAAAAAAACCCTGATTGCACCATGCTACTCTCTCTCATATAGTCAATGAAACTTACGCAGACTCCTTCAACACCCACAGTGACTTGGATTTTACCATACGTTTTTGAACTCTTGAAACCGGAAGAGAGGATTGGAAAGAAGAAGGTATGGGAGAGAGGAAAGAAGAATCCAGAATTTAGACATGGATTTATTATCTTATAAACTACTCAGGACACCTGATACACAAATACCACTGACAATAAAGCAGAAGATTAAAATTTTGCAATATGTTTATCTGATTAACACCCTTTACTTCTGTGCCTCTTGAAAGGGGTGGGAAAAAAAAAGAGGGGAAATATCCGTAACAGAGCAAACAAGCCACAAACCTGAAGAACAGTCCCAATACCACCACCTGTATTTTCACTAACATTCGCTGTTTTTTCAGAGCTCCGTGCTGATTTTCTTGACAAACATCTGTCTGCTATTATAAAAAAAAAAGACTGAGTATTAGTGTTTAGTTTGGTCGAGATACCTTGAGATGGCTGCTTCATTAACAGCTGAACTCAGTATCACTTTATAAAACCAAGACAGTATGCATTACTCTAACAGACAGAATAGCAGGTGTTTTTTCATTCATGTGATCTTATGAAGTCTGGACTGATTTTAACTATTTTATGTCACCATGATGCAATACACAACTGTGGGATTATTTAAGCGCCTTTTAAAAAATTCCCTCTGTACCAGAGCGTACCTGAATTGAAAATCTTCCTGCTCAGCTTCTTTTATTATTTTTTTTTTTATTTAAAACTTCCACAGAACACCAGAATTTTGTCTTCTTCAAAAACGTTATGGATACTCAAGAGCCAAAAGCCAGACTAGGTTATCATCTAGCACTGCTGCAGAAATACAGACAACACTGATCTCTGTGACTTGTTCCACCTGGTTTAGTGGAACGTGTCCCTGCTCATGGCAGAGGGGTTGGAACTAGATGATCTTTAAGGCCTCTTCTAACTAAACCATTCTATGATTCCATGTTCTTTTGGAGTCACTTTGTTTAAGCACATCTGAATGGAAACCACAATTATTCCTCCAATACTTTGAATGAATGTGCTTGACTGGTTCAGAGCATAAATGTATTTTTAAGAAACAGATATTTAAATCCTAGCAAGTGTTACTAGGGCAATTTAGAACTTCCACCTCACCTTTGGTTTTAAGCACCTCTTCATTTTCCTGTTTGTCTTCTTCAGACACATCCTCCTCATAATTGATGTTATCCAGTTCTTTCATCAGGTCCTCGATGGCATAAGGGGACTGATCCACAATGATCTCAAAGATACCAGTGGCTATGGCATGCAGCACACATCGACTGCATTACAAGAGAGCAGCGATGAGAGTTGAAAGGCAAAAAGCATACACAATCTCCCCTCTCACATGAAGAAATGGAAATTTGAGGGACACAGGGAAAATGGGTAAAAAAAGTGGAAGAGCACATAGCTCTCCAGATGAGGAAAGTGAACCCGTTACTTCTCAAATGCAAGTCCTTTAATCCAGTGTCTTCCCAATGCTTCCCCCTCAAATTTCACTGCATTTACATGCTGCCCTATATTACACTGCAACAACAAAGAATCTAACCAGCTCAGCTGATCTGTGCATGTTTAACAAAAAATAATGTGAGAAAACCGAGACTGATATAGTTCTTATAAATCCATGAAGATTATTTTAGCTTTGATAAACACAATTTATCTTCAAATGACTATGCACACTGTTTGTAAAATACCATTCTTTCTCCACATTCTGAAGTTATACTGTGACTCTTCTTTGATCCATTTATTACCATGTGGAGTGGAAAACGCAGAATTTCTTCATTCTTAAGAAAAATATTTATGTCTTCATGAAACTTACTCTTTTGATTTGGCAGCAATTTTGCAGAAAGGTTCAATGAACTTGAGATTCTGGTCTGCTGTGAGCTGTATGATTCCAAAGGAAAAAAAAAAGAGCACAGTAAATATTGTATGTGTACACTCAAAATCCTTGAATGTTTGGTGTAGGGGAATCTTCTTCAAGAAGTTAAGTCAAAGTCTTTCACCACAGGATCTACTTCCAACTGAGAAGAGTATCCAGTGAGAGTCCTTGTTATCATTGCTAACACTAACCTCCAGATATTCCCTGGAAGCATTATGAAAAATGTTGACTGCTTATACAACAAAGCTTCTTATTTTAGATATGGAAATATAAGGCAGATAAAACTTAAATAATTTTGTGAGCTATCACAAAGAATGCCTGTAGCAGACATGCATAAGATCTGGGTTTCTCTTAACTGGACTGCGTGGGCCAAAATACTGTCAGCTGCAGCAGCATTAAAGACAAAAGTCCTTCCCTAAATTCAATTCCTGAGTATCAACTGAGATTTCAAATAGTCAAGGGACTAATTCCCCATGCATTCCCTGACTGACTTAACACCAATTTTGTGCCTGTGGACCCGCATACATTATTTGGGCTCCAAGTGCAAGCACTTCTCTTGTGCAGACATCTTCCCCTCGCACTCAGCAATCCAGAACTACAAAAGCTGCGGGCAGGATTGCTTTCCATACTGACTGCAAAGGATACACATGGAAAATTGCAAACAGCCTCGTCCATTGCAAGATGTATCAGACGCCAGAAACAAGAGGAGGTAAATGAGCAGAAGCCTGAAATGAAGTGTGGGGCAGCGGTAGCTCGCCTTAGCGGAGTAACAACAGAAACTGGAGGAAGATCAGCAGCGACAGCTGTAGTTAAACAGGATTTCAGTTCCTGCAAAACCCTGCGTCACAGTAACATCAACCAAAATTAAGGGCAACTGAAACACCAATATACAGCAGAGAAAGACAGTTGTCATTAGGAAAAGGAACAACTGGACGCAGAGGGCAAATTGCTTAATGCACAGCCAAAAATATTTGAAGCTGACAATATGCAAATTATTAGACAACCTTGAAAGCTCACTTTCCTCCACTATTAGGTGCTATACAATCAGCCAAGAATAGGCCTTATGTCAGTTTTTGCAAAAGCAAAGACTACAAAACATGTTCACACAAGGGAAAAAACGTTAAAACCTTTCTCTTGAAACAAACAAATGAAAATGGTCTGACTATTCTACTGCTATTTCCGACCTTAATTTGGAACTTTAGAACAGGAACTCAGGAGAGCTCTCAGGAACTTGCAAGAAACAACTATATTCACACTGTGAACACTATGAATAAAAGTAAAAGCATAAATTGCAATAAGTTGCTTCTTCACGCTTATTCAATGTTGCTTTGATACATTTAAAACTTAAAAACCTACAGAATCTAAAAATTGTGTTTCTTCTAAAATGTTGCATGCCACAGTCAACATTAATCAGAAAGAAAATGACAACATATTTTCTAACCTCCTTTGCACCAGCTTTAGCCAATTCATCCAGATAGATATCAATGAAATGTAACTTTATCCCAGTGGGAGCACTGCTGTCAGGATCCATAACTTCCTTCATTTGTAGCTGCAGGAATACTTCAGTTAGACTAGGGAAAAAAAAGGCAAAAAAAAAAAAGAAGAGAAAAAGAACAAGATATTGATATCCAATTGCTCATGTCCTATTTGCTCTGAAACCAAATTTCTGTCATTCAGTTTTATCAGTTCTAAGATGACTACCCAACACCCATAAAAAAGAAATCCAGTGGCAAATTTTCACATCTTAAAGCAAACTTTTTAAAACAATCCATCCATAATAAAACTCGTTACAGTCTAAATGATCTTGTAGCATCAGACAATCCACTCAACACACTTTGGTGAAAATCACTGTTTTAAAATTCACACACGATTTGGACCGAGGTGTAAATGCCATATGATTGATGGGCAGGAGGAGGGATTCTGCCATTTCAGCAGGGTGCTCTGAGGAGATAGCTGTCAAGTTGATCCATCCCTAATGGGCTACACCTCATAACCTTCCATTTCATAAGACGATATTCATTTTGATGCTCACCCAAGGATTAAATTTAACACTGACCCTTCTCAAACTCATTTTAACTGTGCACACTTTGCCTTCTTCAATGCATGCTATCCACTGTCTCTTACAGCAAAACAATTACACTTGCTGAAGAACAGATCAAGGGCTAAGCTAGGCATAAAAAAATTATCTCCGTAGCTCAAGCCAGAAGAGACTGAGTACAAGTATGGCTGTGGCTCTGTTCAGTTACTGACTTCTGAAATAGTAACAAATACTGATGGAGTGACATGGATCCATGGATCAAAGACATGCTGTCATTGCTGCATTTAAGCAGCAGTCGAGACTTTTTTTTCCTGAGGCCTATCCTTGTTATCTTTCAGCAAACTGATGCTCTGTATACTCCATGCTTCTCCACAGCATTCTGTGGGACCTCCTGAATTTTTGCTCAGAAGACACACTTTCAGTTCCAAAGAGAATTTAAAGCATTCCAAAACCATAAAGATTATTTTAGTTTTAACACGCCTTTTTTCAAAAGCATTTTAAAAGAAAAGAGAAATGGAAGACATGCTAGGCAGCTTCTAGGCTCACCTAGGAGGAAAACGCAGCTCCTAACCTGCCTCACTCTGCAAAGAAAGGAATCATGATCTCTTCCCACACTGTGGTCTCTGATGGTGAAGGGCCTCCAGGCCATCTTTCCAGTGAAGCTGGAAAAAGGGAGGCCAAAGCCCCAGGTGATAGTCCACTGATAGCTATCCTCACTGAATCAGTCAGATCTAACACCTCCATGAAATATTTGGAGCTCCCAAGAGTTCATGACTGCTTGGAATACCAGACGACAAGCTCCTATATTTAGATTTTGCATAAGCATACATGAATTACTTTCTCCAATCCCTTTCTGTGAAACATGCACTAAATGGCTTAGGTGAATGTCAATTATCAATTGCAATGAGTATTTAACTTAATGAAGAACAACACCTAATTTTGTTTCTAAACTACCCATCATAAGTGATCTGGAGAACAAATAAGTCTTTAGTCTAAGACTTTGCAACAGTGCCATCTATGGAGAAAAAGGATCTATTAAATGAAAATATATGTGATAAATTGTGCAACTTCTTTATGATGCAACTAGATTCAGAAATCTGCTTACCTTTCATCCCATTCATTTCTTTTCAGCACTTCAAAGGACTGCCTCAAAATCTTACGCATTAGCTGCAAAGTACAAAATATGCTATACATGTTCATAAAAATTAAGGAATTACTCTGACTATAACATGAATAGACTACTTAGTAAACCTCTTTGTAGCACAAGGTGGAAAACTTCCTGATATGAACATTTTGACAGACTTGTCTATCATGTTGAGCAACAGCAGGATGCTGTGAAGCTCAAAAGACATTAAACTATTTTCATATCCTAAGTCCAGAAAAAAATTATGACCATTTCTACCATACAGCTTTCTCTTGAACCATCACCCCACAGCTTAAACTGGAGACAATATGGGACAGGTGATACGAATAATTTTATTTACTTGAAACTTGCACTAGGAGATAGCCACATGTAGAACAGCTACACTGAACCGTCTCAAAACACTTCACTTACTGAAAGAACTGATTTCTGGACCTGACAGGGGATGTGATATACCCACTCAATGCCATGCTCTTTCTCCCAAATGTCTATAAGGTTGTTCTGGAAATGAATCCCATTGTCCGACTCAATTCTCTCTGGGGCACCGTGTCGCCACAAAATCTGTTTCTCAAGGCCCAGGATAGTGTTCCAGGCAGTGGCATGGGGCACAGTGTATGTTTCCAGCCATCCTGTGGTTGCTTCCACCATAGTAAGCACATGGCGCTTGCCTTGGCAGGTTGGTGGGAGCGTGATATAATCAATCTGCCAGGCCTCCCCTATTTGAACTTCAGGCGTCGTCCTCCGTACCAAAGAGGCTTTAACCGTTTAGCTTGCTTAATTGCAGCACGTTTCACAGTCATGAATAACCTGGGCAATAGTGTCCATTGTTAAGTCCACCCCTCGATCACGAGCCCATCTGTATGTTGTGTCTCTGACCTGATGGCCTTAAGTGTCATGGGCCCACCGGGCCAAAAGTAATCCATTGAGAAACAAAAAACCAGCAGTGAATGTGCCTGCAGTTAACTTCTTTCAAAGAAATTAATGTGATTTTTTAGTTTACAAAAGTAGGTCTTTTAGGATTCTTCTCTCACTGATTTTACTGGGGGTTTTTTAAAACAATGTTTCCTATAGAAAGAATTCTGATAGCTGAATGTAGAAGAGTGGATACTTTGGTGGTACAAAGTTTGGGTTCTAGTGATAACTAATTTATAAAGAGTAATAAAAAACTCTTTAAACAGTCTGATCTAAATAACTGATGTGGCTGCAGCATCCTCTGAGACAGTATTTATATTCTGCATAGAAATAAATGAGAAACATCACTATATTATAAAGACAGGCAAACATATTACTCTATGAAAGCACTTGCAGCATGACATATGCCATTATCAGCTTCAGATTTGCAGTGGTGAGTGAAAGCCTTAAAACAAGTATCTCTTGCAATGCTTAAAGATGATCACTTTTCTTCTCTTGCAATATACATAAATGCATGTGCATAAAGCAGCCTTCCAGCACACCATGGCTACACCTTTTCTTGCAGAAAACAGCTACAAGAAAGAATTACCATATAGTACTTATCAAGACGCAGACTGTCTATCCCATTCCATTCACGGTTCATAGTTTGCCAAAATGTCTGAATGAAGAGGCGTCCTGCAAGAGAGTAAGAAAAAATCCCCGCATGTCTAGCACAATGGCTCATTTTGCTAACCTAACAGAATCCCAAGAAATCACTTCAATGTGAGAAAGGGATGTATTTCCTGAGGGATTTGCCTAGTGATGAGGATAATGCTCCAGAAAGACGTGCTTGAGACAGGTACAAGGACACATCAATTAAACTTTGGCACATAAGAAAAGGCACACAGCCACTTTTAAAGATATGCAATCACAGGACTGGCTTTGTATCTATTTTGTGTTATATATGCACAAGTTAAAATATACATTCTGCACTCATTTCTACCCATACAAGTTTTGGCATTGACTGAATATTCTATTTCAAGTGCATTTTGAGCACCAGGTGCACAATAGCTCATGAAATAAGGCTGGGTTTGAGTCGGAAATATACACAACAAGTAAGTCTATGTAGAATGACAAAGTAAGTGGGCAAGTTTGCTTTCCTACGCACCCTGCAAAGTCTCACCTTTATCACTCTGGAGATACAACTCTTCTCCTGCAACAACCACAAATTGCATCTTATGCTTCTCTTAATGCAATCACACGCACCAGCTAGACAAAAGGCAATGAAAAAAACCCAAAGCAACACCTGTATCTGGCTATCTCTATTCTGGCACTGTGATAATAGCCTCAAAAATCATACAAGATGAAAGTTTTTTAAAAAGCATTAGATAATGAAATAGTACTTACGAGTCTCTGTATTCTCAATTACGTGGATAAGCTGTGAGATATTGTCTGCAAGTTCCTCCTAAAGTAAATAAATATATTTAGCACAGCACATTTCAGAGGTTGGTCTCACTAAACATGCAACCAGAAACCAGCAAGAGTAATGAATATCATGAAACATCCTTCAAAATGAAAAATATTCTCCTAATAGCTACTTTAGTACTGCAGTTATCCTCCTGCTGGGATTAGGTCAGTTGTAAGTAAAGATTCAGGGGTACCAAATCCTGTTTATTTTGCCTGATCTCTGCATAAATCATCTTTTTGACCACAGACAAAATTAAATTAGGAGGAAAAAAAACCCATGTGCTTGAATTAGCAAATAATGTAAAACTTCAGGGGTACTCTTTTCATATAGCATAATTCTAGGTGGAGGTCTTTGTGCTCTCTGTGAGAGAAACCATGTTCATACAAACAGACAAATGATTTGAAAACTGGTGAAGTGAGGTTACTAAGATCTGGGACTCCAAGACTGGTATCTGTTTTAAGGAGGGAGACAAAACTGCTAGTAGTTGACTAAAGTCAGTTGTGCAGACAAAGTTGGAGTAATGGAGAGGAAGTGCTACCAAACTAACAAAGAAAGCGACACATGAAACTTTCAAACTAGGCTATCTAAAGGTTGCACATACACTGTAATTGCAATTAAGGGCAACCTGCCATCACTGCTTTATTTCCACCAGAACAATGTACTTGACAATGGTATATATTTCAGTTCTGGTTTTGGAAGGCAAACAGCTATATCTTCCATTCAGAGAGTGACTCCAAACATCATGCCATTCATTCTGTTCACATTGTCACAATGTATCACACAGGTATGTAAGGTCACCTCTCCTGCACATGACAATTAAGGGCAGCAGGGTAAGAAAAAAATATGAGTAAAACTCACTAAGGTAATTTTCATTATTCTCAATTAGTATTTGCCCAATGTGTATTTTAGAAAAGACCCACTCAAGCAAATATAAAACCAGTTACTACACCTGTAGCAGAGGTTTATCCTGCATCCACATACAATAGAACAGGCCCTTCCATATTTTTAGCAGTTCTTCCTGACTGAAGCCACCTACAGTAAAGAAGTCAGAATGAAAATAAACAACAGAAGAAAACAAAACAAACCCCACATTTCGACCACAGTATTTTCATGCAGCTTTTCTCCAGGTCCACAGAAGGCAACCTTTGTTTTAATATTATTAGTTTGAACAGTACATTACAGTAAGTTAATCTAAGAGCTCTGGAAATTAGTCACCCGGTAATGTTAATGCTGCCACCAAGACCCACTCCATCCCGAGTCCTCCAGCCCCCTGAACCGGCGCAGGGCCCCGGCCTGCCTGCGGCCACCGAAGGGAAACTTTATGGGCGTGCATCAGAAAAGCCCTTGGCTGCCCTAAGGGCTGCTGACAGCGTGCGGCGCTTGCGGTGTCACCGAGACAAATACTTCCTCTAATGAAAAATGCGTAAAAAATTACCGTTCCCCAAAGCAAAACCAAACCCTAAAAATCCTGTGAAGACCCCACAGGTGGCGGCCCGTCAAAGAGGAACCAGGCCGGGATACAGGCGGCGGGAACCGGCTCTCCGCTCCACGTGCTTCCCCATCCTCCGCCAACCTGCAGGGCCGCCGCTCCACGCGTCCCGCGCCGCTGACGGCACTGGCACAGCCCCGCCCGGGCCCCGCCACTGCGGTCCCCGTCTGCCACACCGCCCCCAGGCCGGGCCATGCCGGACCCCGCCGCCCGACCCCGCCGGGCCCTACCTGCTGGGCGCTGAGTCCGGACGCTGATGTAGCCCCTCAGCTTCTTCAGGGCGCGGTCCCGGATGCGCTTCTCGTTTGCGGCAAGCCGCTGAGCGAACTGGATCTCGGGCGGCTGCACGGCGGCGGGAGCCATGGCCAACCCCTGTCCCGTCCCGTCCAGTCCAGGTCGGGCCGCCCCGTCCGCGCCGCTCAAAACCGCGAGGGCGCCGTCTGATGGCGTCACCCATAGCCCCGTCGCCCGTTTGCGTCGTCATCACGGGGAGGGCACCGCGGCGGCCTGTGGGGGGATTTATCGAGCGGCTGAGGCGAGACAGGTGCCGGGGGGGTAATCGGAACCGCTGGGGCTGGAAGGGAGCTCTGGAGATCATCCGGTCCAACCCCTGCCAAAGGGCCACCAGAGCAGGTCACACAGGAACAGCTCCAGGCGGGTTTTGAAGGTCTCCAGAGAGGGAAACTCCACCACCCCCCTGGGCACCTCTTCCAGGGCTCTGCCACCCTCAGCATAAAGAAGTTCTTCCTCATGTTGAGGTGAAACTGCTGTGGTTTAGTTTATGGCCATTGCTCCTTGTCTTGTCGCTGGGTACCACTGAAATGAGTCTGGCACTATCCTCTTGGCACCCACCTTCGAGATATTTACATTCACTAATGAGATCCCCTCTCAGTCTGTTCTTCTCTAGGCTAAACAGGCCCAGCTCCCACAATCTCTCCTCACAAGAGAGATGCTCCAGACCCCTGATCATCCTTGTGGCCTCCAGGAGACCCTCTCCAGTAGCTCCAGCAGTAGTACTGAGGAGCCCAGCACCGGTCACAGTTCTCCAGACGGGGCCTCACCAGGGTCAAGTAGAGGGAGAGGATCATCTCCCTCGAGCTGCTGGCAACACTCCTACTGATGCACCCCAGGATACTCCTGTCCCTCCTGGCTGCAAGGGCACACTGCCGGCTCATGGTCAACTTGTCACCCACCAATAATGCCAGGTCCTTCTCACCTGAGCTAACCATTAGGTCAGCTCCAACCTATACTGGTACTTGGGGTTCTTCCTCCCCAGGTGCAGTACCCTACACTTGGGTGAGAGAAACAAATGTTCTCAGTCACAGCATAGTAATTCCTGTGTTCTAGACCTGTGCATGTACTGGGCAAAAGCCCAAAGAGAGTCCCAGTTCCCTTTTGCAGTCGCTGACACCAGCCAGGGCTCAGCTTGTTATGTGCCAGGACCTCTGTTTCTATATTAATCAGTGTCTGTTTTGAGGCTTGTCTGGTGTCACATTGTATCCATCCAGACAGACATAAAAGCAGAAGGAAAAGCATAATTCAGAAAGCTAAATTGTGGACCCAAATGTCTTTGATTATATCACCACACATCTGCTTTCCTTTGGTTTTCAGATTTTTCAGCTGAAAATCACCATCTGCTTTTGCCCAACAATGTAAACTTTCAGCTGAAAAATCACATCCCCATGGTGATGTATCGAAAATAGTAAACCAGTTGCCCATCAGATACAGACAACCAAGTAATTCTGGTGGTTGGTGGAAAGAGATTTCCCTTACTGTGTGGAGAGCTCAACTGTTTTCAGACTGTATCAGTTGTCGACCAGGTTTTGCTTCTCAAGAGGAACCTGAATTACAACAATATCTAATCAGGGGTCTTATTTTATTAATCGTAAAGCTTGGCCTCCACTGTACTGTACCCTTACTGCCACAGCACGTATGACTGTGCTCCCCAAGGAGACTGCTTCAGCCCTGCAATTAGTGACATACCCAGGCTGTTAGCTGTAACTGGCACACCTAGAAGGGCCACCACCACCTGAAGGAGAGCAGAGAGCAGCCTGAGAACCATCCCTGAGGTGTTTGGGCCTGGGGAGCTGAGGAACACTATGCTCAGCAGAGTCTTAATGAAACAATGCCGTGTCTGAAAGCACACTGCAGTTATGGCTGGCCATGGAGGGAGCAGGGAGGTGAGGGTGCCTGAGACTGCTGCAGGTGTTTTGAAAGCTCTGGAAGAACTGATCCTCCCAAAGAGCTTTCTGGTGGGAACAGTCCTATTCACAGGGTGCCCTCAGGAGAGAAAATGCTTGGATTGTGTGGTGGTGCACATGAATGAAAAATAGATCATCCTGAAATCCACAGAACTTGTGGCTTTATTCAGAAAAATGGACAATAAGCATTTGCCTAATGACCAAAAGAGGGAGAGAGTTGGTCCTATCTCCCAATTTCAGTAATTTCTAAACTTGATATTGGTTTTAGAAGTGTATCTATTTGCTTTTTACTCTTTATTCCTTTTGCAAATATGGAGAGCAGTGGTATCCAGCATAACCCTTCCCTTCCTGTATGATACAGTGTACAAACCTTGTAGCACTTGTGATGACTATTAATACCCCTGGGGTTAAACCTACACTGCCTTCAGCTAGTAAAACCAGGGCAGCTGGAAGCTCAAGAAGAAGCGCAGCTGAAGTTGCCTGGGGCAAGAACAGGTGACTGAAATCTGTCTGTAATGAGTTATTTAACAGAGTCTACAGCTGTAGGAGCTCTTTTGTTGGTGGGAAGGACAGACTTCTGGATACAAGTCAAGTAAATGCCCTTATGGAAGCCAGTTGTGGGAAGAAGTGTAAGGTAATGCTGAAGATTGTTGATGCTGTGTTAAGCTTCTTGCTGAGGCTATTGATGTGCTAGAGAGGCATGGTAGTAGAGTTTCCTGGCCAGGAGGTAGAAGAATTGGTGCAATGGGGATGGTGGCAGCTGCTGCTGGGGTGTATGAAGCAGGAGGAGCAGTGCTCATCTGATCTACCCGGTAAGCTTTGCATGTGGAAGGTGAAGTGGTTTACCCTGGAAAAAAAAGTGTGTTGGCACACAGCTTTTATTGAGGTTGTAAAAATGAAATGCAAAGTGAGATGAGCTTATTTTGTGGTTTTATTATTTTAATTGTCTGTTTGAAATATTGTCCAAATGTTTAAGGCTATCAAGGTGAAGTCGAGTGTGTTAACGTAATCAGGCTGTAAGATTCCTGTAATGAGGAAATACTGATATTTGTGTCTAAAATGTGGTGCAGGAGAACTTATAATGACTGGGCTTTTCCTTCCTTTCCCCCCCAAGATGCTATAATAAATAATCATGATTATTTATTAATTATACATTGCTTGTACCAGAGGAATCTGGGATGCTAATGGGTGATCTAGGGATTATGCCTTGTGGGAAAAGGCCTGGAAATGGAAGGCTCTCTGGTGTGTGTCTCTAGATCATGGTGGTGATATCAGTGCAGTTCTGACATTAGTAAAGTAATTTAATAGTGGAAGTAATGGGTTAAGCAGGAAAATGTTTTAGTGTTAGAAACAAGGTAACATGGAATTTCTTGTATCTCTGAGAACTTGAGTATTTGAGGAAGTCAAACTGGCATATGTTAACCTGACAAGGTAGTTCTGTGGATTCTCACTACCTTGTGTCTCACCAACATGCAAAAGTATTTTAGGGATGGTAGGGGGCTGTTTCCAATCCCAGTTGCTTGCTCAGAAACCCTGAACTTGAGCTCCCCCATTTTAGAGAGAGGGAGGAAAAGAGTCAGAGTAGTCACTTGGATGCCTGCAGTTGCACTCAGCTACCAAAAGGGCACAGCAGACTCTTCACACTGAACTGCGGAGACACATGAATGTTTTCCCTAAAAGTGTCAGTTGTGCCCTCAGAAGAGAGAGACTAATTCCAGAGGAAGTGTAACCTCCTGAACCACTTCAGAGCTTGGTAAACTTGACGCGTTTATGAGCAAACAGTGCCTTAACCACACACAGAAGTCTTAATATTGCTGAATGTAAGCCTCAGATAAGGAAATTACAGGCAGTTGCCCTGAGGCTTGTAGAAACCCCCTCACCAGCACATTCTAGTGTACCTTTTTCTATATAATGTCAGAACCCCAATGCTGCTAGAACTTCATGGAGCATGTGCAAAGATTCAGGCAAAGAGGCTGCTGCTGGGATCTGGTCCTTTCCCTTACCTGGTTAATGCCTATAGCAAACCCAGAATCTTAACATCTAACTGCCTTGCATCATTATAAATGATGAGATTCCAAAATGTGGGCAGGATAAACTTCATGGGTTAAGATTTGCGGTCCTGAAACATCTTAACCTTGAAACCACTTCTTTCAGGTAGAGGTTTATCTGAAGGTTATTAC
>JANRGW010015784.1:40842-69752 GCA_024733675.1 Psilopsiagon aymara
TGTATGCAAACCTTGAACTGTGACAAAATATTTTCAAAGCAAAGCATGCATTTGTTCAACTTTCTCAGTTTGTCTATTCACATATAAATACCTTCTAGATGTGTTGGTATAGTATATTTACCTCTGGGTAGAGATGCAAACAGTAAGCAGGCAACCATCCAGAGAGCAGTCTCCCTAATAAAGTGAGAGAGAGAGAAATGCCACATGCTTTGTTACAATGCAGAGATCAAAGACCTTTTCTCTGGCAGAATTTATGCCCTGTGAAGAGAACTTGAATATGAACCTGAGATGGGTTAGAAACCCTGTCTTGTTTTGTTACGTAGTCTTGGTGTGGATTATATCTTTTGGCTGTAGATCTGAGGTTTCTCAATGGTCATAATGAGGTGGCGCTTCAGTCACAAACACCCATACTTCCTGCTTATGTTCTCATATGGACAAAATTAATTGCATATATGTAGTCACAGCTTTCAAGATTATTTTTTATTGGTCATTAAATGAAATTTCCTCTGCCTCCAAACTTCAGCTGCTTCACGGAACAAGAAAAGCACAGCTTACCATTTCATTTTCATGCCTTCCCAGCCCTTAAGACTCCCTTCTTGTCACAAGCTTCACCAGGTGCTCCAGCTGCTCTTCTGTCTCTGCAAAAGATTGAAAGGCTCTTAAGTTTTGTTGCCACATGCATTTCTCCAGAAGTGAATAGGTTGTTTACTAGTACTTTGTTTGTTGTGGTTCAGCCTGTTTTCTTTCACCCTGTGTGAGTGTATACATAGTGTATAACAATACACTGCTTGTATTATACCCACAGGGTGTATTGCTATAATGTGTTCAGAGTGTATTTATTTTCATCTGTAGGAAGGATGTGTGTCAGAAGCTGTGCACTGACTAGCCCTGAGTTTTCAGCCTAGTGAAGGGGTTCTTTTCCGTAGGCAGCTGAGATCAGTAAAGGTGCTGAAACCTAGTGGGTATTGTATTTACCAAGAGGTGTGAATGCCATTCTTCAGACTATGAAATTACCATCCAAGCTGCATATCTACTAGCAAAATACAGACTAGTGGCTAATAAGCCTATTAGGAAAATGCTACTTGAAAGGAGAGCTGTTTCTTTGAGGAGGCTGTTATATCTTAGCTAAGGCCCATTTTCTGCTGTGGTAGCTCTGTCTGGGGAAGGTGCTCTTCTCCTGCCTATTACTTCTGGTGCAGTGGTGCTTGTTGGGGCGAGCAAGACTTGAGAACTGGATTTCTGTGTCTCCTCCTCTCCTTATGGCCAAGCCCTAGTTATGATTCATTTACCAGCCTCTTCCTGATACTCTGTGCAAGCCATTTGCCATCTTTGGCTTCTTTGACATTAAAATCAGCATGTCCTGCATGTTTTTAATGAACTTCCCCTGTGGTTGACTACCTCCCCATTGTAATGTTTGTTGTTTCAAGCAAGGGTATGAGCTGATGCAATTTCTCCATGTGTTTTCTTCTTTCCTGCCTTTTGTAAATGAAACTGTGGCTATGCCCACTCTCTCTGTAGGTAGAAGGAGTGCTTATGATATTTTCCTGTGCAGAAAGAACTACAGATTTGGTAGGAGTGGTCAGCGAACAGGTCTGTGTAAAGGTGCAACAACAGCAGGCAGGCATGACCTGAAAATCGGAGCTCCTAGAAGTGATGTCATTCTTCTGAAAAGTCAGTCATTTTCTACCAGTTTTGATTCTGACTCAAGAACTACATAAGGTCACTGTTCCAGCCCAGCTTGTTTGCGTCTCCAGCTTTGGCTGGCTTACTCCCACAGAGTCCCTGTGGGGCTTCTGGTTCTCATAAATGCCTGTACAAAAAAAAAGGCCTTGGATCAGGGGGGAAGTGGAATCAGAGCTGAAATACCAAATTGCATGTGAATGTCGAGCTCTCATGCCAGCCACGTGCTTTTATTTCCCTACTGAAGTTAAAGATTGCGCATTAAAAGGGAGCAAGGTAGGTCTCATTTTAGGAAGCTGTATCTAACTGCAGGAGTGTTTCAGATTTGTCTAGCTGGGGCATGTGACTCTTCATTTAGCTTACTTCAGTGCTGTTTAGTTGAAAGAACTTTTTTTTTTTTTTTTTTAACCCTGGTTTGCGCTGATTCTGCTTGGAACAGAAATGTTTACACTGAATCAGAGATCTGTTCCCATCTGTGCAATTCAGATGGCATAAGACGTTTCAGTCACCAGCATTTAAAATATCTATTTGATATCCGACATCACTTTTTTTTTTCTCTGATTTTTTTTAGGTGCTGGTTTAAACAAAATGGAAGTGTAGGAAGCTAACAAGTAATTTTTTTTCTTTGAACTTTTTTAAATGTAAGAGTTGACCCACCTCCTGTCTATTATAATCTGACAAAGGAATTATTTAAGACTTACTTTTCAGAGGTGAAAACAATTAACTGAATAAGGTTTTGCTATGAAGAACCACTTTCTGAAGAACTAAAATACTAATAACTCTTTAACACACTAACCTACCTGAAATAGGGCCGGCATGTGATGTAACTCAACTTTGTGATTAAATGTCAAAACTCTAAACTTCTTGGCAATGTCTCTGTCATTCAGCTTTTGTCATGTGTGAGGTTATTTACTAAACAAGTTAGCCCAGCCTGCAATGAAAGTTGATCAAGTAAGCAGGTAACCAAATGTTCCCAGTGCCTGTAGAATAGCAAGACTTTGTGTCCCAAGGTAAATTGACTCAAGTTATTTATTTCTTTCCCATGCAGGAGGGGTGGGGATGAGAGGGCCTAAATACTACTCTTGAAGGCTTTGTGCTCTTGGAGCACTAAAATTCTCCTTTTAAAGTGAGTTTAAAAAGTGCTGTGTTTTGCAAATGTTCTGTTAACCCTGGAAATAGTGTTACTACAGTATATTAAGGATATTCCCCTGTGAGCAACTCTCCTGGTTAGGACAGCTGGGGTGGCAGGAGGCGAAAATGCTGTGGGTAGAGATGCTTCACAAGAGCCAGGGGTCCATGTTGTATGCAGGTGTTTCCTTGGTGTTTTCTTTTTCTTCTTTTTTTTTGTTATTGCCATAAACCTTGCCCTGAATTCTGTGGGCAGCTGTTTGATCAAGAATGGTGCAGCTGGGGGATGATCAGGGCAGCACTTCTGGTGGCTGAGCAGACTTGTTATGGTACTAGAAAATCCAGCTGGTTTCAGTGATCAGTCCAGCAATGGCTTGTAATGACAGTGCACCTGTATACTTTCACTGCAGAAGTCTGGGATTTAGGACAGAAAAGACCTGGGAGCTGATAATCTAGGAAAGGATTGTGAGATGCTTTTATGGGATGATGGGTTGAAGTAGGGTGCTGGCCAAGTCATGGAGGGAGAGATGCTGAACTGGAACCCTTTTGACACAGAAGAGGTACTTCTGTGTGGAGGCCACAAAGTGTGGCACTGATTTAAGTTGTGAACTAAGTGAATGTGACAATCTGGATGTTATGTTGAAGTGATTGATAGGCTTGCCAACTCTTCTGCTTCGTTTGCCAACCTCCAGCACTGGCTGAGTAACGTAAGCAATGTAGCCTGGTACTGGCTGAATGGTGATACCAGCTGGAGAAAATGCTAGTCATTCTGAGAGGATTAGCCAAAATCACCTAGCAGATGAATGAGGGCCACTGCCAAGAAGGAAACTGCCTGTTTAACATCTGGCAAAGCTTTGTAGCTTAGTAATTGATGTAATTTCTTCGAGTGTTGTCCCCCCCTTACCTCTGCAATGCCTTTGGCTTCTGAGAAGATTTATGAGAGCTAACTTGTTACTGGTGCTTGTGTAGGAGGATGGGGGAGTATTTCTCCCTGACTCTGTGAAATCCTGAAAGCATTCTAAGGAGAGAAATGTTGCCTGTAACCACACAGTCCTCTTAGCTTTAGGCAAAAGCTAATTGCAAGCTAGTGATCTTGTAAGTGGAAATTATGATCTGGTTTCTTAGAGAAGGTTCTTATGATGCAGCAGTCTGTACTGAAACTGGATGATTGCTTCTGGTCTTATTGGAAAGCAACCTGTAAGCAAAATGAAGGATTATAGAGAGACACATACTAAAATTAGTTCAAGGAAAGATATTTGAGATCTTGGTGAAGGACATGCTGGCATGCAGCGAAAAATTACAGTGCTTTCTCTTTTAGTATTTAAGATTTTGAAATCAATTAGCCCAATTTGAAAGCAATTTTCTGGCATTTGTGAGCAGCAGCAGGTAGTGTTTCCATAGTTAATAGCTGTGCAATTCATCTCCTCAGCTCAAGGCAGGGGACAGAAATGCCCTTTGCCTCCTGGGCACTCTATGGAGCTTTAGCCTGCAAAATGTGCTGTGGTGGTAGCTGAATCTTGGATTGGGATCCTTTTCTCTAGGTGCACTGCAGCAAGCCTCGTGCAGGTGTGAATGTGCCTGGTCTGGTTTTCATGTTTGTTTTGGCACAGTTTATAGCTGTTCAAAATTTGCTGTGCACCAGGGTGTTCTGTACTCTGCCCATGCTTCCCTCTCCCCTCCCTGTGCTCCAGCCACGCCACCCATGCTGTGGAGGTGGAATGGTGGGTGGACCCCTGTCTGGGCTTACTTGTTTCCCTATGCTCCTCTAACTTCCTGTATTTAAGGTTTATCACGGGATGCAGTCATGCTTCGGGGACTGAAAGATTGTTATCAAATGCACATCTAATATGAAAAGTTATTCCTTCTGAAAGCATGAATGATTGTGTGTGACCTGTTCTCAGCAGAAGGCTGTACCTCATACATAGTACTGCAGTTGGAACTTACACACCTTTCCTGGCTTTGAATAAACAGCTTTTGGTGAGGAGGAGTTTATCCACACATACAGAAATGAAGCATGTTGGAGAAATGGAAGTTACAATTTATATTTGATCAGAGTTTCTACGATTAAAACACAAATATCTTCCCAGTGGTTTGGAGGAAAACAGCAAAAGTCTGGATGTCTGGCCAAAAAGAGTGGATATGAGCAAGAATGTTTGATGGACTGGAATGCTCAGGAAGCTAAGCTTCATTCTTGATTTCAGAATAACCTTTCTAAATAATTCTGACTAAGCTGAAGTTGTGGCTTTGTGAGATGAGAAGGTTTGGATGGCTCAGGGGACTGATGCTAAATGTGGTGTGTTTCATTTCAAGTTTTAGAAGGAAACACACTCTTGTTATTCAAGTGGGAAGAGTTCAGCAATGACAAATAATGCTGCAGTCTTCTGGCTATTTGGTACTTTCATGTTATGTTTCATCTGGTTAAATTCTCAGGCAGTCAGGATCCATTCCTGTCGTATTTCCAGCTGTTGGAGGGATTTAATCTCTGGCATCTGCTTGAGTCCATTGTGTGAAGGTCAATCCAGGGACTAGAATGATATTCGTAGGCAGATCCCAGAAGGATTTTGTATCACTGCTGCCTGTGGGGTCTGTGTTAGGCAGTTTTGCATGGCAGCTGAGTATAATTTTAGTAGTGGGCTCTCATCCATTGTTTCAAAACCTGCTTTTCCCCCTGCAACAAGACTTTTGTACTAGATTAAGCAGTTAGGCTTTCAAGAGAACACTGCTAAATCCTTAGCAAGTGTTTCCAGCTCCACCTATCCCTGTCTTGCAGATTATGAATCCTCTTGAGTTTCTGAGCACTGGACGTTTGACGCTGGTGGAAGCTCAGACAGCATGGGCAAAGCAACATATGGTGTATCCCACCCTTTACCTGCCCTTGTGCTTACTGGGGACACTTCACTCTTTGTGACTAGTGGTGTGTGGTGGTCTTATGCCCTTTGCAGATTCTGAAGAGAAACCAAAAGGCCACTGTTCCTTTTTGCAATGGCTTTCTGGCAGCTCCCCTGAAAGTTCCTTTTTCTCAATTCCCTTTTGCTTTTCTCAGAGTTTCCACTGCTCTTTATCTGCCAGTTCTAGCAGTGTTTTTTCTCTTCATAAATGAATTCTCAAGAATAAAGAGTTGCTCTTTCAAGAGATTGCTGTTACCTGAATAAGGCATAGATGTGTAAGGTTTTTTTGATTTGTCTTTAAGAAAGCTTAGCATAGTGGCTCACAAGTGACAATACAGAAGGAGGCAGGTGCTCCTTCAGCTGGCTCAATATTGTACAATTTTTTTCGTGACTTTGAAGGCAGTTCCTGTCTGGATATCTGCTTCTAGTGCTCTCTGGATGATGTTTTGTTTTACTGTTGCTTTACTCCACAGTACCTTTATCTTCAGAGGTTAAATGTTAATATTCAAATAAGGACTTTAACTTTTCATTCTTCACTGTAAGTTTTGTTTTCCTCTGGCATCCGCTCAATCTGACCCTTATAGTAATGGCATTACACGATTCTGGAGCACTCTATTCAACACTCAAACATCTAAGCTGATGCTTGGATTCACTATTGTGAGGAGACCTGGGGACATTGACTTAATTGATGTCAGTAAAAATGCTTGCTGGATTAATATATCACTGGTCCATACTAATAATTCTGAAGAGAATGCTCTGAAGGTAGCTGTGAAAATGAGACCTGTTTTTTAAGAGAGAGAATCCTATTTGGGTTACTAGTACCACTTTGGAGTAGAGAGCTCAACTTTTTGTGAAAGTGTCTCTAGGTGTGTGCCTAATTATTGCCATAAACTCTAATAGGCTTAGTTATCCCTCTTACTGCCTTGAGTGTGCGTGAGGTCCTTCCTTGGCCATGAGCTGAGGAGAAAGTTTTGTAGGCTCTATTGGGGTAGGAAAGAAGATGGGTGAAATAAAGTTATCTCACTGTCCTTCCTCTGTCCCTTTCAAGTGCCACAACTTGTTTAGCCAGTGTGTCAAGTGATAGGAATCCTTTTATACAGCTCCATATAAACCAGATACTTGCAAGAGCAACCAAAATAGATTAAAATACATTGGAAGGTCTTGCACATAATGGGTGTGGCTGGCAGATATTTCTTCTTGCCCTTCTGTGTTCCTTGTGGCCTTTCCCTCCCACTGTAGTTGATTTGCTTTAAAGGGTTTTGTGCCATCTGGATTAGTCATTTGCTATGAGAAATTAATGTTTGTCATTGAAGGACTGTATAATCTAATGCTGTTAACTGTTACTTGTAGAAATATCCCTACATTGAAATAACTCCGCCTGGATTTTTTTGCATCTCCATCATTCAGAGGGCTAAGCTCCTCAACTTGCATCTACTTTGGAAATCTCTCGAGTTTTTCAACTCTTCCCTTGCTACTAAGCTCCTGCAGAGGGACAAGAGCTCCCTGGTACATGTACAGCTGCAAATATACCGGGCTGCTTCAGGCTTCTTGGAAAAGCAGGCTAAGGAGTATATTGCCTGCTATAAATCATGTAAAGGACAGAGCAGGGCTAGTGGTGAGCAAAGGTGACATGGGGCACAGTCTTCTGCTGTGAAGCCATGGACACTGCAGGAACAGCAGCTGCCTTGTGCTTCCTAGCTCCAGTTAGCACCCAGCCATCTGATTCAGGAGGCTGCTCAGTGATTTAAGCAAGAGTGTGTTTTGCCTGCTCTGTGCTGCAAATGCAAATGAAGTAGTTATGTGGTCTGACCACTGCTCTCTACCTAGAACTGAGGTTATCTCAGCAGGCTTTGATTTTTTCCCCTGCTTACTGCTGCTAAGTCACAAAAAGCTCATGAATGTGATTTATCTTTGATCTCCACCCCATCTGTACAGTGTTTTGGCAGAGTACAGCCAAAGGGCCATAAAAGTTAAGGAGGATATAACTTGAGAATGATTGAGTTACTGAACACAAAGTTCTTAGTGTATTGAGCTATTTATATTGTAAAGCTTCAGTGCAGAAAGGTAACTTGTTTAAACTGACAGGCTGTCAGAGTTTAGTATGATAACTGCATAAATGTTTGTAGTGATGGCTTTGTCTGTGCCTTGCTCAATATATTGTCCATCCTACAAGTGTGGGGTTTTTTTTTGTTTCTTGTTTTTTTTCTCTTCAAGCAGCAGTTATCTTTCACACCCAGCCAATTATAAAACCCCCTCAGTAAATGTCATCAATCCAAAGAAAGAAAGGGGAAAGCTCCTTCCCTTTGAACTTTCAAATTCTTATAGTGGAAAAAGCCTGGTAACAAGAGAGGGAGAAAGGGAAATTCTGGGGGCTTTCCTAGGAAGCAGAAGGGAAACTATTTCAGGCTCAAGAGATGGCTTTGAGCTGATGAGATAGTATATAAAATGTTTTTATTACCTTTGTCCAATGCCTTGTCTGGGCAGAAGTCTAATATACTAACGCCAGAGAATTTCCGTTCTCCGAAATTACTTTTCAGTTCAGTATTGAGAGATCAGGGAAAATCCTGACCTGCAGATGCTTATTTTTGCTGGCAACTGTTGCCAGCCTCTGGTTCAAGGACTTTCTGGATGGTGAGTCCTCTCTCCTCTTGGCTATTTTTCATTTGTGTATTGTAGAAACCAATTTTCTTCAAGACAAGATGATGTTATTGAAGCATATACACAGTTCCACTAAGATGCAGTAGTTGCTCTGTTTTTTCTCATTAGATCTGTTGCTAGACACCTCCTCCCTGACTTGTAAACCTACTGTCTGTTGGATCTGTATTTCTTAGTGAGAAAACCAAGAAAGCTGGATGAAAGGTGGAGTTCAGAAAATACTTATTATTGTCCTCTAGGAGGGTGTTATGTATTCATTAACAGAGTGGTGAACTTCACGGGTGGGGCTAATCAGTAGCCAATGCTGTTGTAGCTGCTGTGTGGGAAATGGAAGCACGGGGAAGCTGTGCCTGAAAATGAAAGCTCAGGATGCCAGGGTGAGAGGCGAAAAAGAAACTGAGGTTAACTGAAGCTGGTGTAGTTTGTCTTGGCTCTTCCCCAGAGAATGATGTTAACTTGTGACTGAAATTACTGAGCCCTTGCTGAGCACCTTGCGAAGGATTCATACACCTAGAAGGCAAGCTGTATGGCAGTGGCTCTTCTGAGTAAGAGGAACCACCTGAATTGCATCCTGGTTTGTTGGTTTGTTTATTTTTTTCTTTTCCCCTACTAGCTGCAAAATGCGCTTTGTTTGGACATGATTACAAGCAACTGTTCATCCTAAAGTCTTTACAATCCTAGAACAAATCCTCGGGCCAATCACTAGTATAATCATGTTGGAGCTACTGAACTGAAAGCAGCTAGTCTCTGTCTGAACTGGTCAGTCTAGGAGCATTGTTCTCTTAAAGTAAATGTGAAAGTACCCGGGTTTTATTTCTGTGTTGTTTTTTGAGGGTTGTATTTGTTTTTTCTTTAATTGTTGAAAGCAAACTGCAGTTTGTGAGAGCTTTTTGAAATGGGAGGAATTGTTTATAGAACAACTTTCCCCAAGAGTGATTCACAGCATATAGCCATTGCCACCTGTGTTCTAACAAAGCATTTCTGGCATTCCTGCAAGTTCTGCTGGCACCTTTTCTTATGCAAGAAAAAATGGGTAAGTGCAACAAATGTAAGTAAATAAGAAAAGGAAGAGCTGTTATCTTCTCCAGCAGCCTGTCTTGGCCTTTCCCATAGTTAATCCAGTGAAAAGCACAAAGTACTCATGGAATACTTCGTACTAGTAAAAATATTAAGTCCTAGTGGTTCAAAGATTCTTGAACCCGTAGCAAAAATGAGGCTGAGAGTTGCCAAATACTGCAGGCTTAAAACCTGCCCCTTTCCTCCCAATGGAATTGCCTTTCTAACCCCTGCTCTTTGAAAATATTTGCAAAGCTGAAACCTACAGTGTTTTAAGCCTAGCTGTTCTAGTATTGGAGCAGAAAATTTCTAGTTGTATGAGAATGCTAATGTCCAATTAGCTTCTGTCCATCAGAAATAAATGCAAACAGAATCCTAAACTGGGGCTCCTAAAAATATCTGTAAGCACTTCATGCTTTTTTTGCATATAAATATTATAAATAATTGTCTCAAGTGGAGAACAGTCATCCATAGAGTTAGTGGGATGTGCATACAATATACATCACAGAGTTGTGTTGAGACTCTTATGTTATTTTGCCCGTGTGTTGGAGGATTCTAGTATCTTTGCTTGATAACTGAGGTAGATGTATTTATTGTCTGAAGAAAGTGTCTTGAACAATCAATTTGTGTAACAAAAAAGTGGGGATTGTAAGCACTTCCTGAAGGCCCTGTACTCTGGAATGTTCCTCTAGCTTCTTAAAGCTTTCAGATTTTATTAGTGATTGGTTCAGACCTAGTTCAATCAAATGACTTCACAATCCCAAGCACCCATCTCTCAAACTTTGCAAGCATGACCAGGTCTTGTCTCCATATAGTCCCGCCAGCAGAAATGCTTTTTCTGTTATGGGTGCAATTGCATTGCATTTCTATTTTATTCCCCCCCCCCCCAATCTGTAATTGTGACCACACAAGGACCTGTTGGCTTCTTTTCAAAAGGGCAAGCTTGGCATTTGGAAGCAAAGAAAGCAACTCTTTTCTTTCAAAGCACTCTGAAAGATCACTTGTGCCTTCTTCCTATAGATGTGCTTCTATTCAGAACTGTGGTGCAAGAAAGAAGTGTCATCTTCCCCCTTATTCTTTTCTGACAATGATACCCTGTTCTTATAGCTGTGTGTGTACACAATTTGTTTTCACGCATTGCCTGTGCTCTCCTTTAGATCTATGCGGGGAAGGTACTGCAGGGTGTTTCATTATAGTTAACTGTGCATGTGTGTTCCTTTTTCTGTGGTGGCTCAGAGTCCTGACTTTCCTGACTTCTGCAAACTGTAGGACTTGACAGAGTATTTGTGAAAGGTTTTTGGGTGAGAGTTGTTCTTTGCTGAAGCGCTGCTCTTCCAGAATTGGAAGGTGGCTCTTAGCTCTGTTATGGTTTGTTTGTTTGTTTGGGGGTTTTTGTTTGTTTATGGATTGGTTTCTGTTTGCTTTTTTAATAAATCCAAGCCTGTCTTCTCCCATTCCTTGTCTTCCCCTTTTTCCAGTGAACTTCTTTGCAGTAGAAGGATCTCTTCCCTCAGAAGAAAGCTGGGGAATGGTGTAAGATCAAGACACAATTTCTTATGCTTGTCAATGGGCTACACAGGATATTGGGGAGAAGAGGGAGGAAATAGGCAGGCACTTTCCTTGATCACATAAGCCTTTTCTCAAAAAAATGGGCTGTGGACTGTTAATTGCGTCTTCATATGATTCACTGATGCTGATCTTCTGGAGCAGGAAAGGTAAGCCAGTCTTCAAACTTAGCTAGCAAAGGTGACAACCCAATATGCAAACTGCTTCTAGCTTCCCTGACTTACATGGAGAATACAAGTCTTAAAAGTTGCTGGTTTTCAAGTGGTCTTTAATTTGCTTTTGTGAGGTGATACAGTTCAGTGATAATGAGGCTCTGGCAGTGAATTGTCTCATTTCCTCAAAGTGAGCTTACTTCAGTTGTAGCCACATAACCCTTCACCTGTTACTATGTTTAATTCTTGTCATTTAAAAGTAGGATGTAGCTGAAAGTAAACTGGAGAACTATTATTTGAAAGCAACCAGAGAGTGTTAAGCTTACAGATGTTACCCAGATATTTTGTGTTGTAATAGCACGGGATAGTCCTTGGTAGTAGACAATAGGGTCATTTTGAAGGTTGTTGAGAGATGGCCCTAGGCCTGAACAAAGTACCTTAAAAATGAGACACTGGATCAACTTCGTACCACTCTGCTACAAAGGCAACTTGCTGGCTAGGTAGACAGGCTACGTCTACACTGGGAAAACAATGCATGGGTAGCTGCTGTTATCTCTTTTGTAATCAAGAGGCCACCAAACTTAACCTTTTTCAATGTCAGGGTTACTGAACAGAGCTCTTAAATATATCTTTGCTGTTTTAAGTGTGTTGGTAAGTAATGAAAAGAAAGAGGAGCAGCTTGTAAAAAACCACAAGCTTTCACACTGTGAAAGATCAACCTGATCTCTCTGTGGTTTTACACTTTCAATATAGGAGATCCCCTGTGAAAGTTTAGGTAAACCTAGTTTTACAGTACATTTTCAAAGCCCCAAAACTGGAAGCTGAGAGTGTGAAATGTACATCCCAAACAGGACTTGCAAATTCAACAGTACATTGCACTGGCCTACAGTTTTGTTTCTAGGCCTCCTCTTTCCCCACTGAGGAGGTAAGCTTTGTGTATGGATGAGATTATCAGCCTCAAGAATGATAGATGCAGTCAATCTAAAGCAAAATCATCTGAAATTTTGTAGGGATTTAGTCCTTCATGATAGGGCTCTGCACTGATAGGGTTCTGCAAATAGCAGTCTCCTTCAGGGGCAGGAGGTAGCTGCCTATGGCACTAGTCTGCAAGGAGTTGCTGGAGTCTAAGGAAGCAGGAGCCACCAAGGTGGAAGGATTGGCAGCTGCTCTTAAGGAAGAGAGCTGTAGAAGATAGAGACAGCTTCTCTGAAGTCTTACTTTATCCCTTTCCATCTCTTCCTTCTCTGCTTTGCTCTGTAGTGGCAGAGGTGCCTGAGCTCTTTCCAGAATGGCAACATTTAACTTCACTAGTGTTCTTAAGAAGTCTTGACAGCGCTCTAGTTGAAGCACTCTTCATGTGACATCTCCCTGCTCCCACCATGCACGCTTGTCTCCCTTGAATGCCTGCTTTTTCCCTTCCATTGACTAACACCCTATGAAATACTTTCTGATGGTGCAATGCATCAGGGTTTTTCCCCCTAGGATGATTCTGGCCCAGCAGCTTCTTCAGCAAGGGCTGAACGTGCTGCAGCTCCACTAGTTATGATCTAGTAGGAGCTGGTCTCTACAGTGCTATAACAAAGGCACAAGCTTTTGAACAGTAGCAGGTGCTAATGGCACATCTGTTTTGACCCCCTTCAAGCTCCTGGAGTTGTGCACAAGCAATGAGGCTTTGCATCACTTAGGTAATAACTATTCTTTGTAAATCCAGGAATGTGTGGGTTGGAGCCTTAGGGATTAGGTCTGTGTACTTACATAACTGCATGGGATGTGCCTTGGAGTATAAAGCTCACAAAGAGGCACTATATTGTTCCTGCGATATCAAAAATCAAGGTGTGTATGAGTGGAAATATCTGATAGTATCACCTCAGATCCTGGGATATCTTCTCCAAGAATACTAGGGAGCCAATATAATTTGGCAGCCACCCATAACTGAGTAGGTGATTATGACTGTGTAGTTGCAGGGCCAGTTTTCTCAAATGTTTCTCTGCTCATATATCATAGAGGCATGATACAAACTTTGGGCATCCTAGTTGTGATAACTCCTACAAAATGTTTATGCTCAAGCTCTTCTGATGGTCTCTATTGATTTTAGGGTATACGTTTACCCAAATAAGAGGCAGATGCAAGATCTTAGCTTTCCGTCACATCATACATATTGAGAACAGTAAACACCAGTGAATAGACCTGGTTTCTGTAAGTGAGACAGACATATAAAATAGCAACTGAAGGGTTTGTGGTTTTGTATATGTGAGAGATCATTGTTTGTCTTTGGGTTTCTCTAACAAAAAACTGCGGTTACACTAGTTTAAGAAAAGACCTTTCAGTTCTTGTGGAAGATCCATTTAAAATCATAGACCATATACTTTAAAGTACTATTTATCTGCATGCAGAGGACAGAGGCAGGACTGTATCTGTATGGGTTCTCTGGCACCTTCTAGTAAGCTGTGGATACTTTTGAGTTGAAGTTGAATTGAGGGTTATCTGGTCTTGCATATCTCAAAGTACCTATGAGAGTTTTCTGACAAAGTCAAAGCCTCCTTAAATACAGTATTATTCAATACACAGCTGTTACTGCTGGAGTAAATGATTGAATTTCTGCTTTGCCCTTAAGTTTTAGGGATGTAGACACTCCTAGGGAGATCTCTAACAAATTTGTAGCAAGGAAGATTTTGGTGACAGTAATATACCTGTTTGTTTTGTCTTGACAGAGACAGCAACTGAGTAAGTCTTCCTACTACTGCTACTGGGAAGATATGTGCTGCCTGTGTCACTCCTGTTTCCCACAGCTGGGTTGCTTGAATCCGCATCCTCTCTTGCCATTAACCTTTCATGAAAGGAGGTGGTCAAAGCCTAGTTTCTGAGTACTTGTGATAATGTATGACAAGAACTGGGGCCTTGGAAATCACTAAGCCTGGTGTCAAAATTGTACCGAAACCTTGATTTGGGAAGACAGTCTTCTTTCTCCCATTTGTATTTACTTACTAGTAAAAAGAGCTGATGCATTCAGTGAGAACTTAAATTGATTGGTCTTCTTTGACAATGAAAATGTGGAGATTACCTACTGCTTACCCAAGCTGCATCTTGTAATTTTAATTGGAGAAGTGGGGAGAAGCATTTAACAGGACTTGCTGTGTGACCTACAACATACCCAGGTCTTACAGGAAAAGGAATGTGATGTCCTGAGATACAAAAGTACAAAGTGCTAATGGATTAGATATGGCATTGTACTTAGTTTACTGGCAGTTGCCAAACACCTTGAGGACTCATTATAATGCAGGCAAACAGAATATTTTATTTGGATCTTTAGAGTGTTATTAATTGGCATTAAACATTACTGCTGCCCATTCTATAGACACAAATGTCTGTGAGAATGTCTAATGACACAAGCTCTTTTTTTTTTTTTCCCCCCTTGCTGACGTGTTTGCGGACTGTTAACTGTTATTACTAGATGTGATCAGTACTGTGCTTTAACTGGTAACTGTTAAAGTAGAAGAGTATGGGTTGAATGCAAGAAGTCATTTGTAGAAAGCACTCAAACTTTGTAAATTTTAAATGGCCTAGTTTTGAAGCACATCCTCTGAGCACTCATGGAAATCTTCTCTAGATGTTTACATGCTTATCTCAAGCCAGCAGTTCAAAGCCTTTACATCCCCAGCCTACTACCAGATGGGATTTGAAGAGCCTCGTTAGTTATGTATCTTACAGTGCCTCAGATTTTGAGGGCTTCGAAGCTGACCTTGGCACTTCTATGACTGTTAGAGGATTGAACTAGGAGCACTACATGTTGGTCTTTCACAATCCTTCATTCCAGCTCTAAGCAGTCATTCGGGAGATGAAGTTGAGGTGGCAGCTGTTAGAAGCACAGTGAACTCCTTAGAGCCACTCTGAAGCAGAACACAGAGGTTTTAAGAACTGAAGCAGACATATTTCTAAGCAGTTCAGGGAGGCAAAATGCCTGAGGATTAGCCTTGCAGCCCCCCATGCTCTGGAACCACTAAAGATGAGATACTTCCCTGGCCTAAACAGAGTAAGTAAAGGGATATTGTTGCTGATCTGCACCTTGCTGGTAGCAGGCTGATGGTGGTCTTAGCCATGACTTGTGTTACCTCAGGTGTGCCCTATTTCTTACAGCTGCCCCCCCCCCCCCAATCTCCTATATCATGGGCTGCAAATGCAAGGAAGATTGGAGCTGAAGTAACATTCATACACTGCCTAGAGATGACTCTTGACACAAGGGATATTTTTGGTTAGAAAGTTGTTTATGCCTGCTTCAACATGTAAGTAAGGAAAAATGGGAACTAAGGCAATAAAACTGAATTTTAATCAAGGCTACCCTAACTCAGATCCTTCTCTTCCTTCTGAGGTGTGGGAACAGTTCTGTAGTTGGGGTAATGACATACTGCCAACCATGTCAAGCCAGCAGGGCTGCACCGACTTGGATCAGCCTGTGTGTGTCACTTGGCATCTGAAGGAAGATGTTCAACTTGAGCTGTGAAAGCAGTATTCAGGAGACATTTGTATATTAATATAGTGGTTTCATACCATGACCACCATGAAACTTGCAGCTGTAGTGATGTACTCAAAGGGTCAAATGAGTTCTGTAGCAGAGAATCTTTGAGGACAGAAGTTTCCCATGAGGAAATTCAAAGATCCCCCAGCCAGATCTGCCATACAACCCTGCTAGGTTTTTAATTAGGTATTCTGCTTTTGGTTTGAGAAAATTAAGGTTTCATCCAGACTAAAGTGCCGCGCCATCCTTGATGCCATAAAAGGAGTCAGAGCTCAGCTAGGTGCTGTTGCTCCCCTTTGTGTTAATGGACCCTAACTGTGGGCCCAGGAGCTGTTTATGGAGTTAGATTTCCCCAGAGTATACTTACTGGGTGGATGAGGATGCTCTAGCACACTCTCTTCTGCTGCATTGCTCTGTGAGGAGCAAAGAAATGGGGGAGGAGGTAGTGGAATGAACATTACAGTGTAGGGACACCTAATTTTGAGTCACAGATGAAAAGCTGGCTATTCCCCCCCCCCCCTTTTTTCTTTCTAAATAAAAGATGCATCACAACACAGGTACATCTCTCATTTCTCATTCCCATCCTTTCAACTGCATGTTGTTGCAACTGTTATTGTCGGGAAATAGTCCTTTCTCATATCAATAAGAAAAAAACAATCTAGAAAAGGATGTAAGTTTTGCTGTAGGAGGCAGTAGAAGCTCTGGTATCTTCTACTCTGTAGATCCTAGCACACAGGTGCTCCAAATTCCTGCAGTCTTATGCTTTGCTTTCAAAAATCTCATGGAAATGTAACTCCAGTGCAGTTGCAGATATTGGAGCCAGTTTTTAAGCCGCCACTGTGCAGTTTGCTGCCAGCTGAGCAATGTGTGGCAGTGGAGGGAGTCGGAATAGGCAGCAGTTAGAGTGTGGTTAGCCTGTGCCAAACACTGCACTGCCTGAGGCAGGTGGCTTCAAGCTCTGCTAACTACCTGTAACTGCCAGCTGCAATGAAAACTTAGCTTTCAGCCAGAGTAGTCTGAGTCGCTGCTGTGTGTGATTGAGTGAGGTGTGCACGGGAGTGAATCAGTCATGGAATGTCCCTTGCTGGGTTAGGTGGTAGAGCTGGAAAAGTGGCAACATTCCCTGTTGCCATCTATTCTTACTTCTTGGGTTTCACAAATCATATAATCGGCAAGGTTGGAAATGATCTTTAAGATCGTCAAGTCTGACCTTTACCCGGAGACTGCCAAGTCCACCACTAAACCATGTCACTGAGGGCCTCATTCACATGGTTTTTGAACACTTCTAGGGACGGTGATACCACTTCCTTGGGCAGTCTGTTACAGTACCTGATTGCCCTTTTGGTGAAGAATCTTTTCCCAATATCCAAATGCTTCTAGAAATCTCTTTTATATTTTATTGTATTTCCCCTCCTTTGGAAGTTCTAAGTGTGTTCTTCTGGGGGGTGGAGTGGAGGAATGTGGCTATTAGGCAGATATCTTCATCACAGGTATTTAAGATGTATGTGCTTCTCTGGATAGTGAAGTGAATTTGAGCAAGAGAAAATTATCACCTTTCAGGAAGCAAGAATTATTGATAACTACAAGAAATAGTAACTCCAAGGTAAGTGTTTTGGTGCAGTTTAGTGATTTTTGTGCTGTTTGCACTAATGGGGAAGAAAGAGGCAATGCTAGCTCCTCTAAAGCTGGGTAGCGGTAACGTGCGGAGTTTACAGATCTAGCAGCCAGTTTGCACGTATACAAAGTTGCAGAAGGCAAAGTACAGCAACTCCCTACAGCCGAGTATATTTACTTTTCAAAAAGAGCAGCCAAGTTTTAAGCTGGACTGCCCTAGCAAGGAAGATATAGGGAGCTCTGGATGCTCTTCCCTTTCCTGATGTCAAGATAAAATAATCCTCTTTTCAGACATGTTAATGATCTGCTTGGCTGTAGTTCAGATAGCTCTCTGATGACAGCTGATGTTACTCTGGCAGAAAGGAGCTTGAGAGCAAGTTTGCTTTAACAAAAACTTCTGGTTCAGTACTTAAGCATGTGGCAATGTAGAACACAGGGGAACTCAGATGTTAGGAAATGACATCTGGAAAGAACTTAGTTGAGAAATACATTTGGACTCTACAACTAACTAACTTTATTAATAAACTAAGGGGAAAAAATAGCAGCCTCCATCTTATTGTGCCTAGTCTTTCCAGAAGTCTTGAGAGGAATTTGTAAGTGAAATAATATGTAAAACTGCACAATAATTATATGCATAAAGAGGTGTGAGAAATACCTGCATACAAAATGAAGTTGTAAAAATAATTTTAAGAAAAAACTTTGTGTTCTCTAGATGAGTAACTTGCCTGTTTTCTCCATCCTCCCCACTCTTTGTTAAAGGTCCACTCCTCATTGAAGTTGTACTTTGCAGTGAACCGAGCAAAAGTTAAGTTACACCAGTAATTTATACAGCAAAAGTGAGCTTGGAATGAAACTTCAGTAATTTGCAGCAACTGCAATGAAAATACTTGAAACAAGTCCTTGCAAAAGACATAGTCTTGTGGATTCATCCACTGCAGGTGCTCTCTTTCTTAGGATGCTACTGAGTGCTTTTCTTGTTACACTGCCTTAATACTTGCTGCTCAACGGGAAGAATGGGTGTCTTGAATAATTTTGCTTTCCAGTTTTAGATTGCTTTATGGATCCTGTAGCTGTAGGTTTTGGTGTTAGCTCTTCATGCCATTTGTAGATCTGTACAAATGGCGTTTTACTTTTCTCTTGAAGTTTGCTTGTGCGTTTTCCTCTCTGCTAACAGCACATCTCCTGCTGATATGGCACAGTTGACCCATTTCCGCTTACACTAAGAATAAAGGGACCTGAGGATGTGGTAGAGCAAATCGTATATGTTCTATCTATGGTTTTCTGGAGTTTAAGCAACAAGGCTGACAATGTGGGTTCAAGACCTTTCCTCCCACCCATACCTGCAAGGAGATGGGCGCTCTGAGACAGCAGCTAAACTGAAGTGTAGTATCTGTTGCCAAAGGCACTGTCATTTTGTAACTAGAAAACCTATGGCGGGTTGAGCTCTTCTGCCCTCCACAAGGGAATGTTTTTCCTGTGGTTGCTTTGAGAGCAAAACCAGAAAGCGGCAACCCACAGATGGGGGATTAAAAACCCCTATGGTTTTAGGACAGTTGGCGCTGGGATGTTACGAAATCTTAACTGAAGTTCATGTGGTCACATCCCTTGTAAGATATTGTGTAATTTCACATGCACAAACTCAAAGCATGTGCTTGGAAAGAGTCTAGTTTGGAATCCTTGAGGTAGCTATGCATTTATCATTCTTAAACTGTTTCTGCTGGGGAGGCAGAGTTGGTTGAAGCAATTTACGTTCCTAGTGGCTGATAGGCATATGGAGACCTCTGCAGTTTAGGATATATGTATGTTGTAGTCCCTCTGGAATAGATAATATTGTCTCCAATTTCTGATTTTTCTTTTAACTTTCTTTACCTCTCCTCCCTTACTTACTCAGCAGGCATCTTGAAATAGATAACGACTAAGGAATATGTGCTTTCTTCCTTCAGTCTTATTGGGCACCTCCTTGAAGATACTGCTGCAGTACCAGCAGTTTATTTTGTTCTGTTACAGATGACTCTAGCAATAGGGAAGGACTAATAGGGATGTCTGGTGGTTGGAATCAGTTTAGAAAAAAGAAAATACAGATACAGTAGGGGGAAAGGCAGCTGAGAGAACAACCAAATCAGGAATTAGCCACAGCCATAAGATACAGATTCCTTTCAGTGGTGCTGAAGGTGTCTCTAATTTTATTTGTCCAGTACTCTGTGAGCAGGAAGGGAAACCTGGGGGAAAAATATGCAACCAAAAAAAAAAAAAAAAAAAACCCACAACACCAAAAAAACCCCAAAAACCAAAATGCACCACCCAATTAAAAATCAAGCCAGTGTGAGTTCTGGTATGCCTCTGCTATATACCATAGGTCGTACAGATGCCTTGAGCCAGGGCTGAGCAGCCAAGGCTGCATGAACCTATGCAGCCCTGTGCTGTGCTGTTTTGAACTATTTTTCCAGGCCAGGAGCACCAGAGTCCTGTGAAATGTGGTGGAGAGCTGCAATTAGTAACTTCCTATCAGGCAGGGAATTTATGCTAGTGCAATACTATGCCAAGAAGGCAGCACTTCGCCAGACCGGGTTAGCACAAGCACCTCCGCACCACGCCTTGCTGTGGTTAAGGTGTGTCTGAAGATGCTGAGGTGTTGTTTTAAGGGCAAATAGGCAGGCATGAACTGAAAATCAATGTCTGGAACTCTTTGAGGCTCAGGTTGCTTTGGAAAATCTTCAATGCATGTGCGTCCTCACTTGTCACTGCAAATTGTCTGTGTTCAGTGGGATTTCACTGAGTATATATTCACATACAATGTGTTTAATGGGCTGTGATAGAAACATATCCCATTGTTCAGAGGATAGTTCATATTTAATTTTTTTCCTCTCCCCCCTCCTTTCCCTCAGCTGTTGAAACAAAACCCTGTACATCCACGAGTGCCTGCAGTGTCCTGTTGCCTGGACTGCCACCTTCTGTGTATATTTAGGAATGCTTAGCTTCCATAGGGAGTGGCTGGCACTGTAGGCTCCTTGTCCTGAGTAGGAGGGAAGGCTCTCACAGTTCAGAAAAGGAACATAAATAGGGGTGTGAGCCAAACCAGCTCAACTTTTTGAGAGAATTCTTAAATATTAATAACAGAAGCATAGTTGGGTTGAAAGGGACTCTTATTGATCATCTAGTTCCAGCCCCCCTGCATGGGAAGGGACACATTCCCCGAGACCAGGTTGCTCAAAAACGCATCCAGTCTGACACTGAACACTTCCAGCAATGGGGCAGCCACAGTTTCTCTGGACAACCTGTTCCAGTGCCTCACTACCCTCATGATAAAGAATATCTTTATGTCTAATCTAAATCTACCCTCTTTCAGGTTAAAGCCATTGCCCCATTTCCTAATGCTGCGGGCTCTGGTAAAATGTCTAGTTCTGTATTTCTTATAAGCTCCTTTTAGGTACTGAAAGGCTATGAGGTTTTCCCAAAACCTTCTCTATGCTGACCAACATCAACTCTCTCAGCCTGGCTTCAGAGGAGAGGTGCTCCAGCACTGATCATTTTTGTTGATCTCCTTGGGATCTGCTCCAACAGGTCCATATCTGTCTTACATAGCACTAAGCTGTAGATGCCATTTGCAATGGCATAGTACAAAGAGGCCAACAAGCCCCCTAAAAAAAGTTACTGCACTGTTGTGCATATGGTTGTTTTTATTTCCCCTTTTTTATTTTTTTTTCTTTTTGGTTCCATGAGTTGTTTGGTTTGGTATTTACTTTTTACTTTTCAGAAGTAGAAGAAGTACGTCCCATCCTGTCTCAGGTTATGTTCCCCCTGCTCTCCCGAGTGGCTTCTCTGGCAGACAAAATGTCCAAAAGTGATGACTGCCACTAAAAGATCAGTCTCTTGAAGGCAGTATATACATCCATCCAATCTCATTTTAGGACTTTCATAACTGGAAACAACATATTGGAGGTTTTATTTGTAGTGCTTATCTTGGTAAATATTTCAGTAGCCTTGCATTACAAGAGAGCTTGGAGATGAGTTTCCTCCTGCCTCCTCTTCCTTTCTAGAAATAACTAATTTCTCTAGAAAGAACAATCTGTGCTGATAATCTGCCTTTTATAGTATTTACGTTTGTATTATCAAGTTAAACTCAAAACAGTGTCAAGTTTTTTTGATTTCATGAGAACTGAAATCTGTAGTTGTGTTGTTCCACTGCTTGCTCCAGATTCAGTTTTAGTCAACTAGTGAAATGCTTCTATCTATTTAGCCTTCAGAAAGGCAAAGTTGTCTGTTATGAGTTGACTCTTGAGGTTCCAAGGTCACACAGAGGTATGAGAAACTGAGTTTCGTGACATAAGTTGTTTTGTACTTTTGCAAAGTGTCTCTCTTCTACCTTCCTCTCTCCTCACATTACCTTGGTGGGTACAGTTCCTTCTGAAGAAAGGGTAAGAATAAAAATAGATTTAAAAATTGAAAAGTTGTTTTAAGTGCTCTGCTGTAGGGACTGGGTTGTACATCTGTGGCTGTGGTGTTTTTAATTCACCTGATATAAACCTTCTATCAAAACTTAATGGCAATGGATTTTTCTGAAACCTGCTTGTGCAGCAGTATCTTCTTATCTTGTTTTTCAAAGTTGACAAACTGTAATAGAAACTGTGGTGACCTAAGGCTTGGGGAAATCCTCCTATGCAGTTGCTTGACCTCTTTCTTGTCTTTTCACTCTTGCACTTGATTTCTTCACCAGCTGCTACTTGAGACCTCAGGTTGTGTGCAGCACTGACTTTGTGACTGTTGTCTGCTGCTCAGTACAATGGAACTCCTCATCTTTCTCACATGGGATTTTTTAGCTGCTGTTACCGACTGTCAGTTTGTAAACAGTGACCATTCAGTACCTGAAATGTTACGCGAGGTTTCAGTTTTGGTGTGGCTAGTATGCTGTGTATCTCATCTGAGGTTTTTCTCTTACTCAGCTGATGTTTTGAGGCAATGTGTGCTATATTATTTTCAGCCTAGTGTTCATTCTTTGAACTTCACTAAACTGAAACTCCCTGTTCAGTCACTTTTATGCCAATTTAATGACTGAAGTCATTAATGTTTAGTATCAGTTTAATGACTAAAGAAAAGCAAAAAAGATAAAAAGCAGAAATAAAGGTAAAACTGCACTTGGGGAAATAAATTAGTTGGAGATGCCTTTTGGGATGTCAGATGAAAGCTGCCTTTTGTTTTAGGAGTGGGCTTAGTTTCATTTCTCATTTTGCCGTCCAAGTGTACCTTAGCTGGCCAACAGCGAAGTGGAGTGGAGTTAGAGATAAAACATTTTAACTGGGAAACCTTTCAGTACGGTTTTTTCCTCTCCAGCAAGCTGCAACTTATGGCAAAGAAAACAAGCCAAACCTTGATTGTTTCTTTTTCATTTTCCCTATGTCTGCATTCGCTGAAACAATTGTAAAATACCTTAGCTGAAAAGCTGTAGCACAGATAATGCAGTCTCAGCACTTTCTAGTAGAAGAAAATTTGATCTTTTACTTACTTATGTGGAGTCTCTCAGTATCCTCAGTATCTCAGTCTGAATGTGCTGAATCTCAAACATGCTGCTGCAAGGAGATTCTGCCTTGAATGAGGAAATGCTGAAGCAGGGCAGGATGTGGAGCAATGACTCAGATACCAAGTGCTGTGTTTCTTGCCTAAGGAATAAAAGGAATTACTGACTGTGCTCACTGTAGTGTTCTTGAGTGACGTAAGAACACACTAACTACCACTTTACCAATAGTAAAAGCTCAAGAATACTTAATATTTCACCTTTCATCTTTTCCTGGACTTTAGCTGCTTATGATAATGAAACTTTCTGGTATTGCAGTACTTCCTAGGAGGACTGTCTACCTTTTTTCTGATAAAGCATATGTCCCTGTTAAGAATGTGCCATTTGATGATCTTCAGAATAGGGGTTTTGGTAATGCTTCTGAAGCAGCTCTTGATTCTTAGCTCAAGCAGGCACTTGAGACTTTGCTTGGTTCTCTCTAAGGAAATTAAAATGCTACTTCTTGCATGAATGTCAGTTAAAACTAATAGTGTTTAGTGTCTTGTATGACACACAAAACATCTTTGTGTTCTTGTTTGAACACAAAAGCTACTGCCTGCAGTTTCTAAGCATGCATTTCCGAACTCTACATTATTAAAAAACCACACTCTTGTATGCTCTGCAGTCAAGCACTGTTGTTTCATTGGCCCCTGCTTTTGATGTGAAGGTACTGAGCAATATTTACCCCTTATGCTTTCAGCCAGCCACAGTAGAAGGCTTTCTCTTTAAGTGAGCTATTGGTTGCATTTTGCTGCACTGTTAACTTGGTGTGCTGCTGTATTATTTCATGAAGAAATTGAAGTTTTCTTTCTATAAGTAATTGCTAGCAAGGCCACCTCTTCACTGGGGTTTTGTGGCATATAGTCACCCAATTGCGCAATTCAGCACTTAAGTATCAGAAATGGAAATGTATTAGTTGGATTCTGTTCAGCTTTTGCCTTTAAACTATCAGTTTCTGGATACTCTCCCATGCATTGAATTGAAACCTGCTGGCATATAGGGGTATACACCCATAAACAGGCCATGAAAGGCATGCCAATTGATTTAAAATAATTAGTATTCCAAACACTGTTCTCAGCCATCTCAACTACTCCTCTGCTTGGGTTAAGCAGAGAGCTAGCTGTTCAGACATGCTGGATGGATTTAAATACGGGTTTATAAAACCAATTTAAGGGGATAAAGTAAAAAAAAAAAAAAAAGAAACAAAACAAGCCAAAACCACACCACCACCCAAACACAAAGCCCAAAAAACCACAAAAACACCTTATCTGAGTAAGTCTGAATTTTTTAGCACTAAGCCAGAAGTTAAATAATTGAAGAAACAATAGGAAATAATGTTTCATTATGCTAGAAAACACCCCCTCCCCCCCATACTCTATGTAGTGTTTTTTGAGAAGTAACTTTTGATAAGTTAGTCAGCTTCATGGCAGTATTTCAGCAATGCACAGTTTCTTGCTCAAATGATGCTGTAATAGAATTGCTCATTCTTTCCTGTGGCAGTGATGACCTTGAGTATTTTCTGGGCCATTTACTTTTAGGCAGCTTTGAATGCCTGATGCAACTCTCACTAGATGAGAAGTAAGACAGCATAGAGGAAAACATTTCTGAATTCATAGAAGTTATTCTTTGGTACTGAATCACAAAAGTAGAAGGCTTCTGAGGCAAAAAATTCTTCAAGTGCCAAAATCATTTATCACTGCACTAATGTCATGAGAGATCTATTGCTTTCTGGAGTGATGGGTTTGTTTTTTTTGTGGTGATGGTTGTTTGTTGGTTGGATTTTTTTGTTTGTTTAGGGTTGTGGGGATTTTATGTGAGTTTTTTTTGGTGTGTTTTTTGTTTTCCTCCACCCCCCCACCCCCATGCTATTCTGAAAGCTCTTTTCCTGATCAGATATTACTTGGAGAGCTCCTTCTACATCAAAGCAGTACCATCCAAGTTAATTCAACTCTTTGGAATCTGACTGTCAGATGTCCAACTCTGAGTAAAAGAAAATTGTTTCATAACCAAGTTAAAAAATAGGAAGCTCTAGCCTTAATGCTTCATATGCTGATTCCTTCTTTATGTGCTTGGAACAGATCTCAAAGATATTGTGTAGTCCAGCCTAAATTTAAAACATCAGATGAGGTAATTCCTCATCATGTTCAATGGACTGAATAGCCTTTTTCAATACATACCTTTAAAGTCCTATGTCTTTAAATACTTCACATTTTTCTGTGTTTTGTCTTCTAAGTGTGCTGGCGTGATGATTAAGTATCATCTAGCAAAAAGAAGAATCATGAGAACAGAAAGGCTGCTATACAAAATCTCTGTGCCGAAGCATCTTCTGTATTTTCTCTCTCATCCTTTTCTCACTTTATTGCTGTCCTCCCACCTAGCAGGAAGAGGTAGCAGATCTGTATTACTAATGCATATGTCCAAAACCACTCAGCATACAAAAATGCAAAAGTCGAACATGTCTTCTCATAGTCTGAAGGGAAGGTTGTGTTTCTGGAGGGCATGGGCATACAGCTATTACTCAATTTGATTTTCAGTAATAAGGAATAAGAAATTGTACTGATCTGTGACGACTGCTCACCAAGATAAGCTACACCAATGCATACAAGGTTTGTGGTGGTTGATTTTGGTTTGGGATTGTTTTTTGTGCTTTTTCCAAGCTTGCTAGTTACTCATGTAACAGAAGTGAGGTACTGTGCAGTGGAATATTATGCACTCCTTACACTGAGTGTAGTTAAGTATGAAACAAAATGAGGACTAGGCAGCAGTGGAACACTGGCTAATAATTGCGTATATTGACAGAAAAAAAGGCTGAGTTATTGTTGGGGGGGATTTGGTTGTTTTGGTTTTTGGTTTTATTGGGTTTTTTATGGGCTTTGTGTGTGTGTGTGTTTTTTTTGTGTTTTTGTGGTTTAGGTTTTTTTGGTTTGTTTTTTTGAGTTTTGTGTGTGTGCATTTTGTGGTGGGTTTTTTGTTGGTTTTGTGGTTTTAGTTTCTATCCCTCCTGTTTTCCAGCATTGTCCTGTTACAGTTAGCATGGGTTGAGTGACCTGAAGGAGACTGCTGTTATGTCTATACAATTTGTTCATGTTATCTCAAAATCTAACCATAACTTTCCCAGAATCACAAAATAATTGAGGTTGGAAGGGGCCTCTGAAAGTGATCTGATCCAGCCCCTCTACTCACAAGTAGGGCCACCTGCTTGATCTTTAGACAGAGCATTCTCTGTATGTTTGTGCCTATTGCCTCTGGCCCTGTCACTGGGCACTACTGAAGAGAACCTGGCTCCATCCTGTTTGTGCCTTCCTTTGAGGCATTCACGTGCATTGATGAGATCCCACCTGATCAGGACTTCCTTGATCTTCATGTGTCTGGAAATGGTTTCCAAGATAAGTGGCTCTATTGTTTCCCCAGGGCTTGAGATGAGATTGACTGGCCTGTATTTGCCTTGGTCATCCTTGCTCTTGAAGGCAGGACTGATGCTTGTCCTCTTCCAGTCCTTGACACATCGCAGTTTCCATGATCAATCAAAGATTATTGACAGTGGCCTCACAATGACACCTGCCAGCTCCCTCAGCACTTATGGGATATATCCCATCAGGGCCCACGAACTTATGTATGCTCAGTTTTTCCTAAATACTCCCTAGGCTGATCCTCCTCCATCAAGGGTACATCTTTCTTGCTCCAGACCTTCTTCCAGTCTTTGGGATTTGGGATTCTTGAAGGCCTGTCTTGCTGGTAAAGACTGACGCAAAAAAGGCTTGCAGCATGTCAGCCTCTTCCACATCCTGAGTAGCAAGGTCCCCTGTCTCCTTCAGCTGTGAGCCCACATTTTCCCTAATATTCCCTTCTGTTGTCTCCTATGTACGTGCAGAAGCCTTTCCTCTTGTCTCTGACATCCCTGACTGGATCCAGTTCCAAATAGATTTTGGCTTTCTTCACCATGTTTCTACATGCTTGGACAATGTCTCTGTTCCTTCCAGGTTATCCTTTTTTCCACGCTCTGTATACTTCCTTTTTTGTGTTTGTGTTTGAGCTTTGCTAATAGCTCCTTGTTCATCCATGCAGGCGTCTTGGCTGTTTTTTCTTACTTTCTGCTTGCTGGGATGGACTGAATACAAATGTATTGAGACAGGCTACCAGGCTGACATCAAATCCTTAAGCTGATTCATGTACTAAAGACTACTGCCTAATGACTTGTGGGTTTTCAGTCCCTGGGGCTGTTCACTTCAGTGTTTGGAGGTGTCCAAATAATCAGTACTTATTTCATGCTGCTTTAAGGTTGCATAAGTGTGTTTTATGATTCTCTCCCCTCCTCCAAACAGAAGCAAAATAGTATCCTTTTCCATGGAATGCAGTAACCTACTTTGATAACTTCCTAGCTTTGTTAGAAACCACAGCTGCCTACACCTCTGCTAATGCAAATGCAGTGAATGAAATGCTTTCCAAAGTCAAAGCCAGACTCCTTTTACCACATGTAGGTGAACGGATGGAAGAAGGCAGGGTTTATGTAATTTGATCTCTTGTATCTGGCATATAAACTTGGATTCAATTAAGTCCTGCTGTTGGGTGGACAGGGTACCTTTGGTGCTATGTTAGCATGTCGTAACATTGTAATGTTCCCATTGTATTTTTTCCCTCTACTTGTGTTTATATTCAGGATGACTTCTGACCCTTGGGTTGGTTTTGGCTGGGATAGAGTGATTTTTCTTTACAGTAACTAGGATGGGTCTATGTTTTATATTTGTACTGAAAAGTGTGTTACTGTTACAGGGATGTCTTAATTGTTGCTTAGTTGCATGCACAGAACCAAGACAGTTTCTGCTCCCCACACCACCTCATCAGCGAGGGCTGGGAATGTACAAGGAGTTGGGAGGGGACACAGCTGGGACAGCTGACCCAAGGGATATCCTAGACCATATGGGGTCATGATCAACACATAAAGCTGGGGGAAGAAAGAGTTAGTGTTTTGTATTCCCAAGTAATCGTTAAGCGTGGTGGAGCCCCACTTTCCTGGACCTTTATCTTAGAAACAAAGTATTGATTTTTTTGTCTAAGTTTCACGAGAAGAAGCACTGTTTTTCTTAATGTGGAAGTCCAGGCATGATAACTACCTGTGTAATTAAGTTGTTGGTGCTCTACCAACTTGCAGGGAGCAGCATCTCAAGAGAGCAAAACAAGTATATGCTGTCTTGGCAGTAAAGAGTTGCCACTAGCTTTGACATCCTGGGTTGTGGGTGGGATAGGATACCAAAGTGAAGAATCTGAATGAAAGGAGTGGCATTGGAATTGTGTTTGCATTCAGTCTGTGGCAGTCCTGCCACTCAGACATAGGTGTTTCTTGTGTGAGCCACATGCTTTCTCACTCATCTCCTTGCAAAATCTGTCCTGCATTTGGCATGCTGCTCCATTGCACTTTGTTCAAATACACTTTGGTATGTTGCTCTGTTGTGCTCACCTCTGTGCAGTTACCCTGACTGCTTGCATGGAGTTTGCAAACTGCAGAGGTATGTTATGGAATTATTTATCTCCAGGCTGAGTGCTCCATCCCATCCAGGCATCTGCAGTGATTAAGATTATAGCATGCTCTGTAAAACAGTGAGTGATGTACAGGGATGCTGGGCTGTACTGCCAGATCTTCAAAAGGGGGAGGGTTAGGGACCATTTCCAGCTTCACAGCAAACTTCTTACTTGGCTTCTGCCTAGGTGCAATAGTTCAGTGGCTTCCCCCTTGCTGCCTGGAGCAGTATTGCTGTCATGGTTTAAGCTCAGCTGGCAATCCAGAGTCACGCAGCCGCTCACTCACTCCCCCCTCTTCCTCCCCCCCACTCCTGGACGGATGAGAAGGAGAATGGGAAGAATGTAACTCCCATGTGTTGAGATAAGAACACTCCAGTAACTAAGGTATAACACAAAACACTGCTGCTACCACCAGTAATAATAATGACAAGGGAAATAACAAAGGGAGAGAATGCAACTACTCACCACCCACTGACTGACACCCAGCCTGACCCGAGCAGTGATCTAGTCCTTCCAGGTAACTGCCCCAGTTTATATAGTGGGCATGACGTGCTGTGGTATGGAATACCTCTTTGGTCAGTTTGGGTCAGGTG